>JASAMX010012689.1:0-43585 GCA_030248175.1 Microlaimidae sp. YZB2_3
GGATTAATAACAAAGATTAAAAACTGTATTTTAATAATTATTTATCAGAATACTTAATTTGTAACCTAAATGCAAATTTTTAAAGGGCTAAAGATGGTTAATTCTAGTATATTTTGTAAAAAGGTGGAATTAAAAAAAAATTCTGCGTTCTTATTTGTTATTTAAAAAAACGTTATTACCGCACAATTTTAATTGGTCCCTTCATGTCTGCATTCTAATTTTCAGCGTCAGCCAGATATAATTCAACCATAAATGTTCTAAATAATTTTTTTTTCAAAAATTTCTTATAGTTTGCTATTGTTTTGTGTTTTACTATTATTACAATTTTTTGTTTTAACAATAAAAATTTTTGGTTTTCTAGCAGTTCTAGCAGTTGTGATGAGCTGTAAACAAAAAATTCCAATAATTGTGTTACGATAGTGTTTATTACTTATACAGAAATCTAATAATATGAAACTTTTTATAATATAAATTCCAAGCTCCTAATAATTTTTGGTTAAAATATTTTGCAACGGTAGTGGCTTTGAGCAATAAGAACAGAAATCATCGAGCAAAAATTAAGATGAGAGCTGCTAAGGTTTACCTTAAGTTTAAGGTGCGTATCTGATCCAATAGGGGCCCCTTAAGTTTGTTTGAACAACAGATGATAAGGAACCCTTGGCTAAGGGGCTCCTTAGCGTATAAGGGACGTACATTAATCAAGGGGCCTCTCAAAATTTAAGTCGATTTTTTAACAATATTCAAACGCTTAAAAATTTATTCTTCTTACTGTAATTAAAATGACAGAAATTCTTACTTTAGAAATGACAGAATTAACGGGCAAGGCGGTATTGTTTGCATTTTATCAGATAAAAAACTAAACGTTATTGAATTTAAAATTGACAAAAAATTTAACAAAATTGAAACTATTGTAATCGATTATATATTTTATAAATCAAAAATCCGATTAGTTTGTATGTATCGAAAACCGCAGTCTAATGAAGAAGAAGATAAAAACATTTTAAAATTCCTGCGCGAGACACTAGAAAATTTTAAAGGATCTATAATCTTGGCAGGTGATTTTAATTTGCCAGGTATTGATTGGGTTTCCTTAAAAGTTAAATCAAACAATCAAAATGAAATTGAGTATTTTCAGACTTTTGAAGAATTAGGGTTACTTCAACTTGTTAAGGAACCTACTAGAAAAAGTAACATTCTTGATTTAATCTTGACCAACGATTTTGAAATTTTTAATTCCGTGGAAGTTTTTCCTGGTTTTTCGACTTCTGATCATGATTCTCTCAAGTTTTCTTTGAATGTAGATTTGTTTAAGGTTCAAAATATAGAGGATAAAAAATCAGTTTGGGTACCTGATTTTGCTAAAGGAGATTATGAGATGTTTTCTATGTTCTTGTCGGCTGTTAATTGGGAACGTTTATTTTCTTCTTGTACAAACATCGAAAGTTACTGGGATGCTTTTAAATCTGTTCTTTTAGAAGGTATTCTAAATCATGTACCGCTTAAAAAAATTAGTTATAAAAATAAAAGATATTGTTATTCTTTAGATATCAAAAAGCTACAAGCTAAAAAACGCCGAGCTTGGCGTAATTACAGAATAGGGAAAAAAAGGAGAATACAAATTTTTGTGTAAGGAATACAAAAAACTTGTCGATGCTCATAATTTTAATCTTGAAACTAAAATTTTAGACTCAAAAAATCCAAAAACTTTTTACAAATTTGTAAACACAAAATTAAAACATAAAGAAAATATTCCTCCATTGCTTAAAGAAGATAAGTCCTTTGCTATTAGTGACGAAGAAAAAGCAGAGCTATTTGCAGAATATTTCAGTTCTGTTTTTACTATCGATAATAGGAATTTACCCAATTTTGACCCAACTCAAAAGATAAATTTAGAATACATGCGTTTTAACGTCAAAGATATAATAAAAGCAATTAAAAAGTTGCCAAATAAACTTTCTAAATCTCCTGATTGCTTTCCAGCTTTATTTCTTAAACGCTTAGGACCATGTTTAGCTGAACCACTTTGTTTATTATTTCAAAAATCTTTTGACTCTGGGAGTATTCCTCAAGACTGGAAAATAGCTTTTGTAATTCCGGTTTTTAAAAAAGGTGTTAAAAATAAAAAAATCTACTTATCGTCCAATATCTCTTACTTCTTTTGTTTGCAAATTAATGGAAAGGCTGGTAGTAGATGTTCTTTTTTCCTTTTTCTCAAATATTTTGTCAAGGTGTCAACACGGGTTTAAGGCCAAAAGTTCAACTATTACGCAGCTTCTGGAAACTTTAAACGATTGGACGTTGTCCTTAAAAAATAAAAAAGCAATTGACGTGATTTATTTAGATTTTGCTAAGGCCTTTGATAAGGTTTCACATGAAAAATTGTTGTTTAAATTAGAAAAATATGGAGTTCATGGTAGGTTTTTTGAAATGTATTGAGGCATTTTTAACTGAAAGAAGTTTAAAAGTAATCATTAACGGCGTTGAATCATCTTCACGTAAAGTAAAAAGTTCCGTTCCGCAAGGTTCCGTTCTAGGGCCTTTTTTGTTTTTGATATATATCAATGATATTGTTAATTGTGTTTTTCATTCCAAAATTATGTTATTTGCCGATGACGCGAAGGTGTACAATACTTTTTCCGAAGATCAAGAAAATAGAAGCACACAATGTCTTCAAGAAGATCTCGATAGAATATGTCATTGGGCACAAGAATGGCAACTTGAGTTGGCAACAAACAAGTGTCAAGTTTTACAAATTGGTACCAAATACAGAGAAAATACTTTGAAATACAGTAAGAATAAAAGTTTTCTTGAAAGAGTTAATGTCATTAAAGATTTAGGTGTTTATATGTCTAATAGTTTAAAATTTTCTGATCATTGTGAAATTATTTCAAGAAAAGCTTTAAAAACTGTTGCATTAGTTTTTAGATCTTTTAATTCAAGTTGTATCTCTAGTTTTTTACGCGCTTACACCTCATACATACGGCCTCAACTAGAATATGCTAGCGTGATTTGGAATCCATACTTACAGCGAGACATAGCTTGTATAGAAAGAGTCCAGCGGTCATACACCAGAAGACTATTTCAAAGATGCCATTTAAAAAAAGTCTCATACGAGGAAAGGTTAAAATTTTTAGGATTACTCACCCTTGAAGAGCGACGTGCAAATCAAGATCTTGTTGAATGTTATAAACTTATACATGAAACCACAAATAATAATCGATATACTTTTTTCACTTTTAATGAAAATCAGACAAGAGGTCACTCTTACAAACTAAAAATGGAAAAGCATAGAATAAACATAAGAAAATATTTCTTTTCTAACAGAGTAATATCAAAATGGAATATGTTAACGCAAAACCAAGTCTCAGCCCCGTCCATTAAAATATTTAGAAAAAGTATTCAAAGTGGCTCAATTTAGTGCTTACTAATTAAGCCTTTGAGTCACATTCTAGAGTAAACCATTTCTTTGTCATGTTTAGCGACCGTGATCGGTTCGCAATTATATCATTGTTGTTTGTTTTTTTGATCGTATATTTCTAGAATAAACTTTGATATAAAATAAAACTCTTTTGTATAGAAAATCATAATATTGATATGCAAACAGCTTCACGTGGGTAAAAACTACCACCAAAATGGACCTGCAGAATATTAAAAAATTATTATTACCACGGTCCAGTTTTTTTTATTTTGTCAAATAGTTATATTGTTGGATTTCAATTTAATCAAATTGAAATATAGGCCCGGTTGCACCATAACTACTTAAGTTAAGTAGATTACTTAAGGTGGTCATGAGTATGTACATTTTATACAGATTCGCAGCTACTTAAGTATTCTACTTAATTTAAGTTGTTATGGTTTAGATAGATTTTATAGATTATAGATAAATTACTGTTTTTGTACTTGTTTAAAAAACTGATTACATTTTAATTCTACTTGTAATAATTTACGTTAGAAACTAGTGATGTTTTCTGGAGCTAATATTTAAGTAATGATGTTTAACTACGAATTTTTGAAGCTCCGGAGCTCTTATTAGAACTTTGGAATTTCACCAAAACCGTTAAAAATAGTTCTAAAAACGTGGTTAAAATAAATTACATATTTCATAGTTAAAAAAACTTTAAATTACTTATTTAAAGGGCGGAGTTCCGTAGCCCAGGAGCTCCTTCCGTCTTAAATGACCCGAGCGTCTAAGTATAAATTTTGGGGTTCAAAACATTACTATTATTTTCGGCTTAACAAAACTGACAAAAGACACATTTGTATAACAAGTTCAATAATCAGCAATGTATATTAGTACCAAAAATATATAACATATATGTTATATATTTTTGTTAATACCGCCAGGTGTCGACAAATATTCGTATGACATAAAGTCAAAGGAAATAGAAAAATATCATATGCAAATTGTTTTTTCACTTTTTTCCATACACAATTTTGTAGCATTACCAATAACCGTTTTGTTGTGTTTTTTTTCATAATAATGACAAGATCGGGATCAAAACATGGCTTCCGGGGAGTCTTTGCTATTTCTGGCATCGGCGTACGCCTCGATCATGTAGGCGACCAAAAGATGGACGAATTTGTGCCAGGAATACACGGCAAACCACCTTTCCTCTTGGGTAAGTCCCGAAAGGTCCGACTTCTCGAGGACTTCCAACAGGCTGATCGAAAATATATCCCAATAGTGAGCCTTAAAAACTTATTAATTGATTAATTGTTTATCATTACAAAATATTGCAAACGCAATTTTGCGATAGGGTGCATCGCGAACCTTAAACCTTTGGAATCTTTTCGTTTAAAAACCGCTGCGAATCCGCAGAAGGCCGTCGGCGTCAGTGCTGCACTGTGTTAAACTCCGATCGGGGACGCGGAGTTTAACACAGTGCAGCACTGACGAAGAATACATTGTGCGGATATGCAGCGGAATGAATCCCAAAGAGTTAAAAAAACGGCGCCAATAAGGCGTTATAGATGCTTGACTTAGCGCCTCGTATTTTGCGAACTCAAGATTTATGGCAAATAGTATCGAAAGTTCTAACTCGAAAATCACTTGCTCGTTATTTCAGACACGTCTGGGGCTAAAATGCTGAAAGTTAAGTGAAACATTAAAAAACTTCATTTCAATTCAAATCTAACCAAAAAAACGTTTCGAATTTAGAATTTTGATATATTAGGGAGGTTGCGATATATGTAGAAGAAAATCTTAATATTGTCTGTGACGACCCAATGTAGAAGCGAAAATAACCAGGCGCTGAAAAATTTAGACAGTCAGATTTATTGAAAAATTTGGCCGATACAGGAATTGAACCCGTAACCTCCAAAGTCGACTCTGGCGTGCTATCTATTACACCGTAGTATGGGGTGCATTGCCGGGACTATGGGGGTGCATTGCCGGGAAATTTCACTTTCGCCGCGCCTTAGCTTTAGTACTAAAGGTCTAATAATCGTTTAGTCTTAGCTTTAGTACTAAGCCTTACACTTTAGCCTTAGCTTTTGCCAAACCGACCAATACAGACATGTTGGTAATTTTTAAACGGTATCCTTTTTTAAGGTAATTCTTAGCATTGTACTGTTAAGTTTACAGCAAAAAAATCAATATTTAAACGTCTTTAACGTTTATTAAGGTGGTTTAAGGTGGTTGGTTACCCGGATTAAATTGCATCTTGAATTCTGGTAGGGAGGTTCTAGGGGACCCTTCCGTACTCACTGACTTTCTAGGGTGTAGACCCGGGATAGAAAATTTTTGAAATCTAAAAGAAGGTCAGGGTGGGTCTGGTTTTTAAAACAAAATGCTTTTGAGTTGTCAAATTATAATTTTCGAACGGAGTTAGGTTAAAAAACTTGAAAATTTTCGGAGGAGAACTCGATTTTTGTCCAGGAAGGGGTCTAAAATTTCGAGGTTAAGGTGAGCAGTGGACCTCACCCTACCTCCCTCTTTCATTGATATGTAAAAATCTCATCATGTGTTTGGTTTGGTGAGAAAACTTAAGGTTTTTTGATGATTTGTGATTTTCTTGGCAAAAGCTAACGTTTTGCCGGGCTCATACTTTTTGCCAAGCTTTTGCCTGCTAATCTCAGTTTAGCCGCGGATTAGTTTTAGTACTAAGCCCAAAAACCCTTTAGTACTAAAGCTTTTTAGCCTTAGCTTTAGTACTAATGACACCCGTTCACCATAGGCCGGACAATGAAATTAGAAAGATAATCGCCTTTTATTAACCCTTGTACTTTGAGTTTTCACGGAAGGGACACATACGCCGTATGTGTCACATAACTGAAGTTAAACCCAACGTGGCTCCAACAGTTGTTCGTTGGATTAAAAAATGCCCCCCATTAAGAGCTACTCAAATCACGAGAATCTGACGTCACTTTATCAAAAAAATACTCCGTATTAAATCAAATCTAATTGGCTGATAAAGTGACGTCATATTCTTGTGATTTGATTGGTTACTTAATGGGTGGCATTTTTTAAACCAACGAACAAGCCACGTTGGGTTTACCTTTAATTACTTTTTGCTGAATGGATTTTATTTTTTCAGAAGCCGGAATTTTAGTTACAACAATATATCAAGCTAAACCCACAACATGAAAAGCAAATTAATGTGACAGTTAAAAAAACTTAAAGCTATAATTCTATAATGCTAATGTTTGTAAGACGTAATATGACAACTAAAAACTTTCAATGAAACAAGTTAGATTTTATGTTTAAATAAATACAATAAACTTTTAAGAAAACTGGTGGTATGCCGTTGTGGATTTAAGTGTTGTTTTTATAAAAAAATTATTTGCACTGAGGAAAAACGTTAAGTGATTATATTTCGCAACGAAAATCATTATTTATGTGAAAGTACTCATATATCAGCGTGTAACTAGAACTTCTAACTACACATTATAGCAACACTTTTGAAAAATTCTTTCTTCTTTCAGAAAAGTTTTCAAGACTTAATAATTATTTCCGGGAAACATTTTTTATACAATATTTCAATTTTAAACTAACTTAAAATACAACTAACTTAAAATCAAATAAAATTTAAATTAAAGAAAAATAGTCATAAACCTAAAAAATAACAACATAAACATAAAAATTATTATTTTATGGTAAAATAAAAATAACCTGGAAACTAGAGCGCTCAACTGCGGCATGTCTCCAACCAAGATCAGATGCGTTTCGCAGAACGGTTTCACTGTCCACACCCCATTCTTCTATCACGTTTTTAAAAAACATTGTGACAGATCTCACTAGGCATCTATAATCGACATTTTTAGAACAGAACGGTTTAACTGTCCACGCTTCATTCTTCTATCACGTTTTTAAAAACATTGTGACAGACCTCACTAGACGTCTATAATCGACATTTTTAAGACCATATTTTGAAAGGAAATTTTGTTCACTAATTACGGAATATGTTAACTTATGTTTAACCCTACCACACTTTTTCACAATTCAAAAACACTAAAGGTAAACCCAACGTGGCTGCAACAGTTGTTCGTTGGACTGAAAAATGCCCCCCATTAAGTAACCACTCAAATCACGAGAATCTCACGTCACTCGTATCAGCCAATCAGAATTCATAAAATGAAAGATTTGAAGTAAGAAATCATCTTCAGATGGAAGTTTAGGAATAAATCTTATTTTGTGGCATAAAAAAAATAGTTGTTTTATGAACAGGTGAACACACTGTTGCAGCTACGTTTGGTTTGCCTAAACACACCATTAAATAAAATATACGACACCTAACAAACAACCAAAATCATGAAATAAACATTATTTAAGCTAAACATATAAATGAAATTAAAATTAATCATAAATATATTTCTCTTTAACGCTGTGTTCTGAAAAAATATGTTAAGTAAGATGTCTCCTTTTTGATAATGTGTGTATTTTATCAAACATTTACAAAATATTCACGAGTCATATTAATAATACATATTGTTTGTTATAAATGATGAAAAAATCTTATTTCACACAAGTGTCACTTTCTTATCCTGGAACAATGCAATTTTTACCCGTGCGTATCTTCTTAAATGTCTTCGTTTTGCTGGTATAAATAATATCTTTTAGTGATGGAAAGTTCGGCCCATGTGAACAACCCCCCCTCCCCCCTATTCTAGGACAACCCGGTTTTACTTGTGGTTTTTTGTTTTCGTTAGATTTGTTAACGCGTTGGATGTGCGCCGTCAAATCTGCCGCCAAACTGCCGCCAAACCGCCGCCAAACTTCCGCCATTTAGGAACTAAGGCGTTAAACTAAAAAAAATTTTATAATAAGACGGTTTTATCTAGCAAGTAGTCCGTGTCATTCATACGGCTGAAAATAATTATATCTGTATTTCTCAGATTAATTTGCTAATTTTTTGAAATTCAATCCTTTTATGATAATTCCCTGAATTGTAAGCTTTCTAGTGCTATTTCATTTAACCCACTTCGTTTAGCAGTTAGCAACGATGATCCCTTCCGTCCTTTTGATAAAAACGGTTTGCCCAGCATACAGATGTCCATGTTCTTTTTTTTTAAATTTAACCCCCTTACGACACTTTCTGGGCTATAAGCTTTTCAATGATATCTCATTTAAGCCAATCTTTTTTGAAAGGTCCATCCGAACTTTTTAAAAAATTCGTTGCCCAACATAATAATCTTCATCTTGATTTTTTCCAAAAAAAATGATACGCTGAGTTTCCATTTACTAATATCTATTGGTAATAAATAGCAATGAAAATAGCAACAATTAGCAATAGAAATAAATTTAATTTTTAAAATTATGGGGCCCCTCTGTTGAAATTGTGTTGTCCAGATTAAAAATGTCCATGTTATTTTTTAAACATTTAACCCTTTTATGACATTACCCAAATTGCAAGCTTTGCAATGATACCTCATTTAACAAATTTTTTCCTGCGGTTGGGGAGAAGGGTCCATCCCCTTTTGGTGAAATGCGTTGTTCAGTATAAAGATGTTCATGTTCATCTTTCCAAAAAAAATAATATTCTGGTTTTAATTGACTAATTCTTTAACCAATAAGTTTAAGCCAATTCAACAACAAAAATTTTTTTATTAGGGCCCCCGTTTTTGTGCAAATGCGTTGTCCAGCCTAAGAATGTCCATGAATTTTTTTTAATTTCAACACCTTCATGGCATTCCGACCAGTAAGCTTTGCAATCATATCTCATTTAGCCCAATTCTTTTTCTGGTTGGGGAGGAAGGTCGTTCCCCTTTTTAGTGAAAAAACTTTGTCCAGTATTAAGATGTCTATGTTAATGTTACCAAAAAAACATTACATTCTGGTTTTACATTGGCTACTTACTCATATCAGTTAGTTCGAGTTAATTCAGAGACAAAAAATTTTCAATTTCCAAAGTCTATAGGTTTCTCCCTTTTGTGAAAATGTGTTGTCCAGGCTAAAAATGTCCATGCAAAATTTTTCTAAATTTTAACCTCTTTTTGACATTCCCCGGACTGTAAGCTTTGCAATGATATCTCATTTAGCCCAATCCGTTTTGTGGTTGGGAAGCAAAGTCACTCCTCTCTTTAGTGAAAAAAACATTGTACAGTATAAAGATGTCCATGTTCATTTTTTCCAAAAAAAACATGGCTTAACATTGGCCAATTACTTTTACCAATAAGTTTAAACCAATTCCTGGACAAAAAGTTTTTTAAGTTCCAAAATCCATAGGGTCCCCCTTTGGTTAAAACGCGTTGTTCCGTATAAAAATGTCCATAAAAATTGTTTCAAATTTTCAACCCCTTTACGACATTCCTTGGGGTATAAGCTTTCCAACGATACCTCATTCACCTTAATCCGTTGGGTGGTTACGAAGGAGTTAGGGAACACACAGACAGACAGACACACACACACACACACACACGCGCACACACGCACACGCACACACACACAAACACGCCACGCGCACGCGCACGCGCACGCGCACGCACACACACACACACACACACACACACACACACACACACACACACACACACACACACACACACACACACACACACACACACACACACACACACACACACACACACACACACACACACACACACACACACACACACACACACACACACACACACACACCTAACTTTAAAATTTACAAAAATGTGTTATAAATATAAACTCTGTTTTACTCGACTTTTTTTACTGGACTTTTTTTAAGGGTTAAGTTTACGCATTACTAAACCTAAGCAAAGCCTAAAAAACAACCTAAACTTTCTTTGCGCAGCTATTTGTTAAAGTTAAGGTTATTTTTAAGGCTTCATTTAGGCTTAGGAACGCATAGCTTAACTTTAAAAAAAAGTCGAGTAAAACCGAGTTAGCCTATATTGCGCGCTGAAAGTTTGCGCGGCGCGCGCTGAAAATCGGTAACTGCTTTTATATTGATAGCTATGCTGCTGGAGCAAAATGCCCCACGGCGCAATAGGCTTAGCTACTTTCTAAAAAGGAGATCTCCGTGAAGAAAAACAACTTTTGTTTTGTTTTAAAATTTTTTGTAGAATAAAAAAAAGATTAACATTTATTTTGTGTTATAAAAAATTGTTTAAAGATGTACATATGAGATTAACATTTTTTAATTACATATAACTGAGTTAAAACCTTAGTTTTTAAATGGCGGCGGTTATGCGGCTATTTGGCGGCAGTTTGGCGGCAGATTTCGTGGCGCACATCCAACACGTGATTTGTTACAACTTACATTTTTAGTTTTTGTTACTTTTGTTGGTTTTTTGGCTTTCTTAAATTTGTTAACCTAGTTGACCTTGTTTAATTCCTTCGTTTAGTAAATTTTGTTATCCTAGTTGGTTTTGTTAACCTTGTTGACCTTGTTCATTTTGTTGGATTTGTTTACCTAGTTGACCTAGTTGACCTTGGTTACCTTGTTGGTTTTGTTAACCTAGTTGGCCTTGTTTATCTTGTTAGTTTTTTTTAGCCTAGTTGGATTTTTTAGCCTAGTTGACCTTGTTTACCTTGTTCATTTTGTTGGATTTGTTAACCTAGCTGACTGAGTTGACCTTGTTTACCTTGTTTGTTTTTTTAGCTTTGTTGGATTTGTTAGCCTTGTTGACCTAGTTGACCTTGTTTACTTTGTTTGTTTTGTTGGATTTGTTAACCAAGTGGACCTTGTTTAACTTGTGCGTTTTTTTAGCCTAGTTGGATTTGTTAGCCTAGTTGGCCTTGTTAACCTTGTTGACCGAGTTAACCTTGTTTCTCTTGTTCATTTTTTAGCATCTATAGTTGGATTTGTTGGTCTAGTTGACCATGTTTACCTAGTTTACATTGTTTTCCTTGTTTGTTTTTTTAACCTGTACTCTATATCGCATGTGCCGCCGGTTCCAAAACGTTCTGAAACTGTCCTGAAACAGTTCTTGAACTGTCCTAGAACAGTTCTAGGACTAATTAGCTAGAGTACAGGTTAAGCCTAGTTGGATTTATTAGCCTAGTTCACCTTGTTTATCTCGTTGGTTTTGTTGGATTTGTTAACCTAGTTGACCGAGTTGACCTTGTTTACCTTTAACATTTTTGTAGCCTGGTTGGATTTGTTAGCCTAGTTGACCTAGTTAACCTTGTTTACCTTGTTTGTTTTGTTAGATTTGTTAGCCTTGTTGACGTAGTTGACCTTTTTGACCTAGTAGGTTTTGTAAACCTTTTTGGTTTTGTTTACCTTGATGTTTTTGTTGTATTTGTTATATTAGCAAACCAAGTTGGTTTTGTTTACTTTGTTGGGTTTGTTAGATTTTTAACCCAAGTTACTTTTGTAAAGCTAGTGGTATTTTTTATTTAGTTGGTTTAGTTTACCTATGTTGTTTTTTTAAATGAGTTTTTAGGGTTTTATTAATGTTGCATTTGTTGATTTTGTAATTCAGAATAAATATTTATTCAATGTAATGTTTTTAACAAAAATAAACATATGCTAGTAATAAAACAATGAATGTTTTTCTGGCTTATCTAATTAATGTTATCGCCAAGTTACTATAACTATACTGTACTCTTGTAAATGTGTATTAAATGCACCCCAAATTGTGCCTTCTTTAGCTTAATTGTCCAAAAATACTGTTAGTCGCAGTAAGCCTAAGCCTAAGCCTAGCCTTAAGCTAAGCCTAAGCCAAAGCCAAAGCCTAAGAATAAGCTTAAGGCTGAGCCTTGACCTAAGCCTAAGCCTAAGGCTAAGTCTAAAGTCAAGTCTAAGGTTAAGCCTAAAGCTAAGCCTACTAGGACTAAGCCTAAGCCTAAGGCTAAGCCTAATCCTAAGCCTATGTCAAACCCTATATCTCACCCTAAACCTAAGCTTTAGTTTTAGTCCTTAGTCTTATGTGTGAGTTAGTGTGTTTGTTAACTAGGTTAACAAGGTCAACTAGGTTCCCAACAAGGCTAATAAGGTCAACTCTGTCAACTAGATCATTAAATTCAACTCAGTCAACTTAGGTCAACAAAGTCAACTTAGTTACTAAGTTAATAGTGTTAACAAGGTCAACTCGGTCAACAAGCCCAACTAGGTAAACAAGGTTAGCAAGGTCAACTAGATCAACAAGTTCAACTCTGTCAACTAGGTAAACAAAGTCAACTAAGTTAACAAAATTTTGGACTTAGGAAACCTAGTTACTTTTAACTCGGTCCACTTTTTTCTAAAATCCAGTTTGTGGGGGATTTTGCTTCCATGGGCCGGCAGTTCCTGTTCCAGGTTCCAGATGTTCCGGGAAAAATTTGGAATTCCGGTTCCAGTTTCTGTTCCGGATTTTTGAAAAAAATCTCAGTTCCGGTTCCTGTTTTGGATTTTTTCAAAATCTCAATTCCGGTTCCGGTTCCTGTTCCAGATTTTTGAAAAATCTCAATTCCGGTTCCGGTTCCTGTTCCGGATTTTTGGAAAATCTCAATTCCGGTTCCGGTTCCGGCGTTCCGGGGATTCCGCAGTTCCGCCCATTACTAATATATCTTTTAATGATTAAACAAGAAATGTGTTGTGAGATCGAATTTATATGAAATGCCATTTAAGAACATGTTTTTCTTTCAAAAATGGCTAATCTGATGTTTTCATCTTTTTTGCAAACAAAATTTAAAAAAATTTTTATGAGTTGAAATGAAAAAAAAATTGTATTTATAAAAAATATTTTACCGGGTAGTAGTGCATTTAATTTCGGCACTTTTTCGTTTTTCCAATGTAACTTTTCACTGTATGGCCTGATTTTTATGTTTGATAGCTCATTTTAAAGCTTTTACGATACTGCGTTGCGTCATAAAAAATTCATTGTACGAAAGTTGTTTTTTACTTAATTAAATCAGTTTTAAAAAAAATGGAAAAGAGCCGAAATTAAATGTATGCATTTAATTTCGGCACTTTACAAACAATCGATTGTTTCTCAGTCAAAAAATCATTATTTTCAAAAATTTAAAAGCCTATCATTATCTCCAGACAGTTTTCTTTAATTTAAGCTTTTATTTGTTGTTCAACGTGTAACTGACAAAAAGTTACAGCTAAAATGCTAAATGGTATCAAAATAAGAAAATTTGGGAAATTGTGCATTTAATTTCGGCATTTTTCAAAAAGACCCCCTTAATCGAGTTTAAATGCAGTGCTATGACTCTTACACATTTCAACGTTGTCTTTTAACTAATTACAACTACAATTTAACACCCGACCACTAAATTGAACCTGTTTTTACCCACAGCAATAGTGTGCCGAAATTACACTATTTTATTTTATAACGATTGCTCACCACAGACGCAACGTAGAACCACGGGGACTAAAAATTCGGAAAATAGACTAAATTTTACCAGGACAGTTTAATTTTTAAACCAGTTTATTGCGTAATCATGAAATGCCCATGTTCTAAAAACGAGTAACAATTTTTTTTAATTATAAATCACACAATTTCACATGAAAATATCATAACATAACAAATAAAAAGCTCACGACAGTCATCTACATATAATTAACTCTTATTTGAGCTATTAAACGTATTCCGTCCAGGATTACCAAAGATATAGTCTAAAATCAAAAATGCCCAATTGGGAAAAGTGCCGAAATTAAATGCACTACCCTATATGATAACTCTGCGTTCTTGTAAAAAAAGATTTAAAGCAATATGGTTTCAAGTCAAGTACATAATCTAATATTCTAGCAGTATGGTAAAAGTATTACTAATATCTTTTAATGATTAAACAAGAAATATGTTATCCTAATAACGTAATATCCTAATAATCACAATAATTTAATAATTTCACATTAATAATATAAATAATAATATGTAATAATATGTCACAATAATGTGTTATCTGTGTTAGTAATCTAATATCCTAGCAGTATGGTGACCAATCACCCCCTAACCAGTTATCAATATACAGATAGGCATAATATTTTAGTATTTATTACAAGAAAATATATTTCTAAGCGGTTAGTTTCAGTTGTAATGCCACTAGTCTGACGAATTACTGGTAACTTGAAAACAACAAGATAAAAAATACCTAAACCGAAGGGAGTCCAAAAAATTTTTTTCTCCGGTGTTTGGTTCAAAGCCAAAAATTATTTTTATTTTTGGACTTCGCTTAGCCGATTCTGTCCATACATCCAGAATGTACCTAAACATTTCAACTATTATTTTAGACGCAAAAAACCTTTAATTAAATAAATATTATTTGTAATAGGCATGTTTGTACTCCCATTATTTTCGTTTCGCTCCACCGCCGCGACAAAAATAAAATATAACATAATTTTTAAGTCACTAACAAATTAACATAAAATAAAATAAAATTCTTCTAAACTGCAGAAGTCTTAAGTCGCTCAAAGTTTTAGAATATGCTATAGATTTAAAAATATATACAAAATACTATTCCAAAGAGCATAAACTAACCGATCTAAAAAAAACTTATCAAATGCAAATCCTTATCACGAGAAAAGAAAATATAGAAACTTAATTTATATGGTTATACGAATCAAGAAGAAAATTTATTTGGCATAATTCAGGGTTCAGCCCAAAATACACGGTCTATTTGTCAGCCCTCACACAACAAATTAATTTTTTAAGGTAAAATGCAAAAATTGGAACAGTAGCTTTTCTTTCCTTTAGCAAAATTTCAAGCTTAAGTTTGGGTGTTATTAGGTTTTATATAGTATTGATTTGAAATATGATTGTAAGTTTTAACAAAATGTTTCTCGATATTGTATAAGCTTTAACAAAATAAAGCTTTACTTTTGGCGTTATTAGGTTTTATATAGTTTTATCTTGACATATGATTGTAAAATTTTAACAAAATATTTGTCGATATAACATTGTTTAGAAAAATTTCCGATTTTTACTTAATTTTTATGGAACGTTAAAAACTAAAAAATGCTTGCAAATATGCCTAGAATTTAGAATTAAAACTATATTTTATACTCGAATAACTAATGATAGATTTTCATATCGCACTGGAAAAGTGTTACTAACCCATTTTTTAAGTTGAAGAGAGGCAACACAAACAAAATATAGTAAAGTCGAAAGTTGTTTTTCTGCTAAGCTATAAAAATATCTCGATAAATATTTTGATAAAACTTTTTACCATATAAAAGTGGAAACTGGTCCACAAAACTAACCAATATTTTCTATCAAGTGTCTGTTGTATTGTGTTAATATTTTTATTGAGGAAAAATTTTGAAAAACTAAAACTGCATTTTTTCACATTTTAGATAAAAACAAAAATGAAATAGTTTCAGGGCCTGTAATCTGGGGCCGGTCCACTAAACGCGTGCTGACTAGGTGCTAAGTTAGCACGTTGTTTAAAAATCTTGATAATGTTTTAATTTTGGTGCTTTTTTTTCAAGATATCTTATGGGACTCTTTTTTTAATGGGATAATTTAATATTTACACAGTTTTATGCATATTTGCTTTAAATAAAAGCTAATAAAGCCTTAAGCCATAGTTATGAGTTTTTCTAACCCTTAACTAGGGGTTATTGTCTTATTAGCTTGTATTTATAACAAATACACATAAAACGAATAAAATATAAATTTATGCCATGCAGACAAAGAGTTTAATAAGATTTTTCGAGAAAAAACCTAGAAATTAAAACATTACCAAGAGCTTTAAACAACGTGCTAACATAGCACCTAGTCAGCACGCGTTTAGTGGACCGGCCCCAGAAGACCCCGATATAAAATAAACTAGATAAGAATACTCCACTTTACAAACACTTTATTTTACTTTTCATGACCATTGAAGTCTTGCATTTTTGGTTTTGCTTTTCCCAATAGGTTCCATACTCGTTTAACCATCCTTCGTTCAGTGTAAGTAAGCAATTCTGGTTTGGTGCACATTCGATACCGAAACCTAAATGAAACATAAATCTAAGTTTTAAAATATTCCACGTTTTAACATATGAATAATTTATACGTTGGATTCAACAAAAAATGTGAAATACTTGACAAGATTTGGTGGAATAAACCTCATCTAAGAATTTTACGTTCGCAGGTTTATGATTGCAAATGCACGGCTAACATGTAGAATAATCGAAAGTATTACGTAAAAAAAATTATGTAAATTATTGCACAAGACGTAGTTGCTTTTTTGACATTATAAAAATCTATATTGTAGATATTTCAACATAAAAATGCTTTCTTGGTATTGCACAAGTTATGAATTATTTTGTGAAGTAAAGATTAATTGAATAATGTATCAGTATTTATTATTTTTCTACAAAATTCTTTTACAGATTTGATTCAATTTTTAGGTATAGGCGTTTCAAAAACCTCTACTAATTTTTAACTTTTAATTTTTAAAAGAATTTTATTGAGACTCAGAAAATAGGTTATACATCACTAGCTTAACAATATTTGTCAAATAGATTAACATAGTAATTGATTGATTTTCGTAGTTTTTGTGGGCGGAGCTTAGTTAAGCGTCTATATTTAGCATTATTTTGTATTAAAGAATACTTCGTATGATAAAATACAATGTATTTCTATTTTTGGCATGAAAACTTACACCTTCTATAAGTATAACATAATGTAATATTTTTGATATCTGAGTTTACTTAGTTATAAACGATCGTACCATAATATTTGTTTTCATTCCAGCAATAAGAGCTATAGTTTTTAAATTACACGATAAAGTAATTGGTAACTTAGTGCATCAATAGATAAATAAATTATATTTATAACATTGTATCATACATGGGCACGGGGGGCTAACCCCCTAAATTCTGAGAAGGGGTTTAACCCCCCCCCCCTCCACTCAGAAGTGAGGGGGGGGGAGAAAAGGTTAACCCCCCCCCCAATTTTGGAAAAACGAAAAAAAAATGTCTTTAAAATGACTTCTAACTGCCTCCGAATTTAAGTTTTAACATCAAAATGAATGTTTTAAGCAATAAAAAGCTTAAAAATGGGGTAATTTTGGGGTTTAACCCTAATTTGGTGTTTAAACCCCCTCCCCGATTCGGACTAACTTGCCCATGTATGCATTGTATTATATATCTTACTGTTTTTCAGATTGAATAGCCATTTTTTTACGAATGAGAGGCGCATCTATGGAAAAACTGCGCAGTGATTTGCTGATTTTTATGGAAGATGAAGTTGCCTCGTCAACAGAATGCGCTCTGCAACTGGTATTGCTAGCTGATAAATGAGAAGTGTCAGTAAAATTTAGATTATTGGTGAGTTCTGGTCTATCCGTTAGAAGACTTGGTGTAATTTGAATTGCTATGTTTGGTTTAGCTATTTTCGTAATTTTGTTTTGTTCTTCTGAACTAATTTTTGCATTTGAATCTTCAGTTGAGATACTTTTTGCATTTATTACTGCCGATTTCGAATTATTTTTTCCCATAGCCTATAATATTTAAGTTTTACAAATTTAATAACATAAATTCTTAATTTAAATGCGTAAGACATGTTTTTAAAATTAAAATTTTGAATAGCTGAATGGCTTTGTTTATTTACTGTTTTCTTGAAAACGTTCAAGGAACCCAGAAATTAAAAAAATTAATATTCATACATTAACTTGTTTTTAAAACTTACAGAGTCAGATTATAAATTAAAAGACTGATTTTTTGCAAAAAAAACTTTAAAACATAATGTGCATGATGTACAGTTAAATTTTTGACTATGAATGAAATAAAAAAAGTTGTTTTGGGATTTTTGTTGGTGAATATTTTTAAACTTATAGCAAGCTTTGAAATAATTTGTTTTGTCAAAACAAGACGTTCTCAGAAATTTCCATTTAAAGGACACCTTTTAGATTTTTTAACTTAAAAGGTTTTTTTAGGAAATGTACATAATTAAAACATTTGTAAGAAATGTTGATTAATATTAAGCGAGAATATCATGCTAGTATTAATATAACACAGTAAAATTGTAGGCTAAAAGAGACTATTTTGTTAGATTTTAATGGTAAAATTTTAAAATTAATATTAGATTTTTAAACAAGTAGCGAGTTGTGACCAAATGTGACCTTTTTACAAAGAAAATCGTAAGATAAACATTAAAATTTAATTAAATTATTGTTTTCTCAAAACATGGCATGCCAAAAAATACATGAAAAACTATTATGGCAACTAATAGAAGTATTTTTTGTGAAAAAAAGAAGTTGGCTATGGTGTTTGGTTTTTTTTCTGTGAGATTTTTAAAAATCCTTCATTCCTTCTCTCTTTCTCCCATCCTATTTCCCAGTACCTCGTCATCTATCCCTCAATTTTCACTATAAATTGAATCACACGATTAATTTCACATTCCTTAATTTTTATCCAATCAACCATTTTGAGATTTGAAAATAAAAAAACCCAAATAAAGTTTTATCTCATCGGAACCTACGCGTCCTAAAACTTTTTTTATAATTTTCATTTAACGTATGGTTTTATTTATATGGTAGACGTAGATTGCAAAAATTTGGTCCGCCATACCCGCACGATATAACACCACAACCTTCTAAAAAAAATTCTGCATAGTGAAAAAAAAACACTAAAATTCTTTCTTTCGAAAAAAAACACGTCAGAATTTTAAGGACCCTCAAAATTTTTTTATTATTCTGACACTCATATATGTTTTACTCTGTGGAAATGGTTGTGAAAGGAACTAATACACTTTTAGCCATTATGCTTGGGAAAAAATGAATCTCCAATAACGAAAGATCGCCTTTTTCATAAGCACTAATTGGCTAAAAGGTTTTCTATAATGTTATAACAACAAATCTGTAAAAAATATTAACACTGAACAATTTCCGTTTAAATAGGAGGATTTTGACTATCGTGAAAACAAACTTATTTTTAAAAATACCTCCTGCACACAAATTATAAAAGAGATAACTACAGACTTTGAATAGAACGGGCATTATTAGCACAAATTTTTAATCAAAAACGGGCATCAAACAAACATTAATCAAAATAATTAGCACAAAGCGGATTATTTTAGCATAACATCTAAAAAAATGCTTATAATTAAAATTAAAAGGAAAAAAATTTGGAACTACAGTGTAAAATGAAGTCTTGAAAAATGATTGAAACTGAAAATATTTTCAGATTACCATATCTTGCTGACGATACGGTTAATTTATACAAAAGTCTTATTATGTATAAAATTTAATGGTATTTATAAATTGACATATTTATTGTCTGAATCATTTATATCGATAGCGAGATATGCTCACCTAAAAATGTTTTCCAGTTTTAATCAGTACCAAAACAGGCTACATATTTCTCCTAATTTGCAAAAATATAATTCGAAATGTTTTAAATCCAATTAAAACAAAATAAAAATTTACCTAAAATTAGTTCTTCTTGTTTCGCTTCCGGAAAAATTCACAATTAGCTTCCGTTCCGAATGTTGTCTTATTTGGTTTTTGCTTTCATTTAATCTTAAATAAAAAGTCACATAAAACACAAAAAGATTGTTTTCTTTCATTTCCATAGGGTTTTAAATCATAAATAAAAAAAATATTTTAAATTTCATGCTAATTCTAAGATTTACCATTTTATCATCGGCATGATTGTTTATTGTTAAATGTTTATATGTTTATTGTTTAAATGTTAAAGCTTAAAAATTTATTACACTTTGTTAGAATATTATTTTGCCTTAAAAGCTTCAAGAAAACAATTCTATAAATAATAAAATAGCTTAATACAGCTGGTTAAAAAAAGACATACAAAAGAAGGTACATATGTGTGTGTGTGTGTGTGTGTGTGTGTGTGTGTGTGTGTGTGTGTGTGTGTGTGTGTGTGTGTGTGTGTGTGTGTGTGTGTGTGTGTGTGTGTGTGTGTGTGTGTGTGTGTGTGTGTGTGTGTGTGTGTGTGTGTGTGTGTGTGTGTGTGTGTGTGTGTGTGTGTGTGTGTGTGTGTGTGTGTGTGTGTGTGTGTGTGTGTGTGTGTGTGTGTGTGTGTGTGTGTGTGTGTGTGTGTGTGTGTGTGCGTGTGCGTGTGCGTGTGCGTGTGCGTGTGCGTGTGCGTGTGCGTGTGCGTGTTTGTGTGTGTTTGTGTGTGTGCGTGTGCGTGTGCGTGTGCGTGTGCGTGTGCATGTGCGTGTGGGTGTGCGTGTGCGTGTGCGTGTGCGTGTGCGTGTCGTGTGCGTGTGCGTGTGCCCTCCGTTTTGTATTGTTTCGTTCTTCGTGTGTGGCGTGCGTTCGCGTGCGTGTGAGTCTGCGTCTGCGTGTGTGTGTGCGCACGCTCGTGTGTTTCTTTATATTTTAAGCAAGTTACACAAATTAAATCAAGATATATAATTTTAAACTATATTAAAATTAAACCAAATGATAAAAAACAACCAAAAAATGGAAAGAGCAACACAAGTATATCAATGATAAAATGCAATAATCAAATCAAATTTCATGTGTTTTTAAAGCAATAGGTAGTTAAACTTTACGAGCTAAAATCTACCCGTGGCAGCCATAATGGTCTAAGTTACTTTTCGTTGATTTCCAAAAGTTTTAATTTAAAAGCCCACAAAAGCATATTTACAAAAACCATACTTGTGTTATTTTTATGTTGTCGTGTAATAAGAAAAATATATAATGGATAAATAATAAATAGATTATAGCGCTTTATACCCTAAAGTAAAAAAACACAAAAAGGTGAAAAGTTTAATTTATTGTGACACGTGTATAATAACATAAATTCTTGATGATTTGTCTTCTTTAACTTTAAAGTGATTATTTCTAAGTTTAATTTTAATCAATTTATTAATAGAATGAACCAGCTTAAATGTTTTTTGTTTGTTATCTTTCATTAAAGTGCGAAAATTTGTGCTAAAGGCAAAACTGCGCCTTTAAGATAAGCAGATTTATGATGGCATTAAAATGAAATATTGTAAAAGAACAAAATTAAAGACTTAAAAGTCGGTGATGCGATTTTTTATTTAACACTATAACAAGTTAATAAAAAATAACACAAAAAAATAGAATTTTTTTATAAAATTTTAAATTAGCTGGTGACCCGTTTTTCACCAATAATGATTATCAATTAAAGAATAACATAACACACTATTCCTTATTTTAGGCCTACATCGCTCCCTCTTCGCTCCCTGGACGATTCGCTCCCCGCCCAATTCGCTCCCGGCATTGTTTACAAACGCAATTTTTATTATACAATATTTATTGAGGAAAATTCTTTCCTTGGACAATTCGCTCCCTTCACAATTCGCTCCCTGGACAATTCGCTCCCTAGACCTATCGCTCTTTTTACAATTCAATCGTTCCTTGATGATGACTTTAAAAAAGTCGTAGGTGGTTCAATTTTACTCTCTTTTTATTTCTTATCACCGTAATTTTCAAAAAACCTATTTGGTTTGGGACAAAATTTTTAATCGTTTTTTATCCATTTTTTGCTGGATACAATTCAATGAGTTTTTTTTTTGAAAAAAGTTGATATTTTTTGAAATTTTACATAACCTTTTGAATAGCTTTTTTTGATTATCTCATATTCCAATTCTTTGCCAATATTATTATGGTCTTCAAAAATACCTTTTACAAAATCTTGGAAAAAATTTTTTTTGAAAATTAATTGCCATTTTAAAAATTTTTAGGTTTTTTCAGGTTTTTTATGTTTTTTTGGTTTGATTTTAAGGTTTCGCTTAGCTTATAGGGAAAACATTTCTTTTGTTATGATTTGAGTGTTTCTGATTATTTTTTCCGAAATATTATACAGAATGTATTTCTTCCTAGTCATATTAACTTTGCACAGTGATTTTTTTTTTTTTTATGTATCTATTTTTACTACGAAGGAGACAACATTATATCAATAACCCAATATCCAATATTTTATTTCTAACTTATTTTGGTATATGTTCTGATGTATGCTGTTTTCACAAATTCCTAAAACAAAAATTTCAAATTTATACAAAGTTTATATATAAAGAAGCGAAATGTTTTTTATACGTTTATACGTATTTGCTTTTTTTAAAAAGAAATTTTGGTTTCTAAATAGTAATATCAGAATTACAGCAAAAAACACATTAAAATGTAAAACTTCTAGTAAATAAAATTTTTTTAAATTGGCAGCATTCATTTAAAATTTTTCTGAATTGAAAATGAAAATTTAAACTAAAATATGAATTTAAACCAAATTTTAAATCAGAAATTCATTGCAAGAAAGCAAATTGTCCCAAGAAAAATTACGCTTATAAAAAACCTTGAGAACTAGGAATGAAGAACAAAAAAATACACACGCAAGAAAATGAGTTGTTTAGGGAGCGAACTGTCCATAGGGAGCGAATCATCCACAATGAACTGTTTTGTAAAAATTGCGTTTATAAAGAATCCCGGGAGCGAATTGGGCAGGGAGCAAACTGTCCAGGGAGCGAATTGTCCAGGGAGCGAATTGTCCCGGGAGCGAATTGTCCCGAGAGCGAATTGTCCCCAATTCCCCTATTTTACACGTGTTTTTAAATTCCGTGTTTGGATGATTCCCATAAGCCTACGTTATTTTGTTTGTGAATTTTGGTATTTAAATCACAACACCGTGAAATTCTGTTCCGTGCAAATTGTCTACTGCGAATTTGTATTGTCAAAATTTTGGTTTTTGGTAAAACAATAATTTGTGTTTCGTGGAGTTTTTTTAATTTTGGAACGGCAATATATCGGTTAATTTTTATCGGATTAATAAAATTAAAATATTTTCTAAAATTAAAAACACGGGAATTTTTAAAAAAATCGGTTTCATCCGTAAAAAACTAATAACAAGCCCGATCATTTAGAGGACCACGTTTTTAAATGAAACAAATTTTCAGAATTATATTCATTTTTTGTTTGAATATATAGTATTTCTCCAGATATTAAAAATTTACTACAAATACTAAAAATAAAATTTCAATTTTTTTCCCCATATTTTTGTGATATTTTTCGTGAAATTATTTTAAAAAAGTATACAAAATTTTGTTATAGAACCAAAACAAACATTGAAAATTATATTCAATATTTTTTTAGGCTAAACCTGGTTCATTTTAAGCTTTTATAAATTTTTTTATAGTTATAAATCGCTTTGATTTTTATGGAAGTTTTGTTCACTTCCTTAAGCAAATTTTGTTTTAAAAATTGTGGAAACAGATAGTACGTTATTGTTAAATTTCCACACTTTTTCAAATTCAACAAAAAACAAACTTGGTTCTTTTTAAACGTATTTTTTGAAAAAAGTGCGAAAATTTTATAGAACGGATATCCTAATTAATTTAAAACTACAATTTTCAGTTTAAACCATATGCCAACAGACAAAAGGTACACAGAGGCTTAAATTTTAAATTTGGTTTAATGTTGACTATTAAAATAGAATAGTTAAAATAAAATAGTTGACTCAATAAATAGAACTATTTTTTTAAGAAAATAAACGTAGGCAATGGTGGGTGATATTTTTTGCGTGGTAGAATTTAAAAAAATACCAATTTTTGTTTCTCCCGTTTAAAACTGAAGCAGTTACAAAATTTTGTGTCCAAGTTTAGAAATAATAAAATAGTTATTTGACTCGTTTTCAATTTAAAATATTTGTTTATATTTCCATATTAATAAGTGACTTAAATACAACGGAAACAATTAAAAAATAGCAAAATGTTGTCCACTTTTGTTTTCAAAAAAACCTATTCGCTTATTACGCTGGTCAGAATTGAACATAATTTGAAACTTGAGGTTTTGGCTATCTAAACTCCTCTGCCAAATTTTATCAAATCTGTCTGGTAACAACTAATTCATTTTAATTGGGATACCCGTTCTATAAAAAAAACATAATTTTACTTTTTACGATTTTTTTTTTGATTAAAAATGCACTCTTCTAAATGTTCTGGTTTTTTTAATAAAAATTCCCCGAAATTTTGCTGTTCAAAAATACAAAAAAGTCACGAAATCCAAATTTTTAACCCGAAACCACATTTTCTTGTAATCCAAATTTGTATAACATAATTTGCAGGGAACAGAATTTCACGGTGTTGTGATTTAAATACCAAAGTTCACAAACAAAATAACGTAGGTTTATGGGAATCATCCAAACACGGAATTTAAAAACACGTGTAAAATAGGGGAATTGGGGACAATTCGCTCTCGGGACAATTCGCTTCCGGGACAATTCGCTCCCTGGACAATTCGCTCCCTGGACAGTTTGCTCCCTGCCCAATTCGCTCCCGGGATTCTTTATAAACGCAATTTTTACAAAACAGTTCATTGTGGACAATTCGCTCCCTATGGACAGTTCGCTCCCTGCACAACTCATTTTCTTGCGGGTGTATTTTTTTGTTCTTCATTCCTAGTTCTCAAGGTTTTTTATAAGCGTAATTTTTCTTGGGACAATTTGCTTTCTTGCAGTGAATTTCTGATTTAAAGTTTGGTTTAAATTCTAAATTTTAGTTTAAATTTTCATTTTCAATTCAGAAAAATTTTAAATGAATGCTGCCAATTAAAAAAAAAATTTATTTACTAGAAGTTTTACATTTTAATGTGTTTTTTTGCTGTAATTCTGATATTACTATTTAGAAACCAAAATTTTCTTTTTAAAAAAACCGAAATACGTATAAACGTATAAAAAAACATTTCGCTTCTTTATATATAAACTTTGTATAAATTTGAAATTTTCTGTTTTTAGGAACTTTGTGAAAAACACCATACATCTATAACCATATACCAAAATTAATGTTTAGAAACTAAACTATATTTGGATATTTTGCGCTTTGGTTTTATTTGATATCAATTGATGTGTCTCCTTTCCGTCACGTTTTAAAAATAGTATTACATTAATTTAAAACAAAAAAATCACCTTTGTTTGCTCAAAGTTTATTAATAATGGCACTAGGAAGAAATACATTCTGTATAATATTTTCGGAAAAAATAACTTCAGAAACACTTTCAAATTCATAACAAAAGAAAACATTGTTTTCCCTATAAGCCTAAGCGAAACCTTAAAATCAAACCAAAAAACATTAAAAAACCTTAAAAAACCTAAAAATTTTTTAAAATGGCAATTAATTTTCAAAAAAAATTTTTTTCCGAAGATTTTTTGTAAAAGGTATTTTTTCTGAACACCATAATAATATTGGTCCATAAGAATTGTGTAATATTGGAGATAATTTTCTAAAAACAAGCTTATTTTCACCAAACGGTTATTGTAAAATTTCAAAAAATATCAACTTTTTTCAAAAAAAAACGTCATTGAATTGTATCCAGCAAAAAATTGTGATAAAAAACGATTAAAAATTTTGTCCCAAACCAAATAGGCTTTTTGAAAATTACGGTGATAAGAAATAAAAAGAGAGTAAAATTGGGCCACCTACGATTTTTTTTTAAAGTCATCATCAAGGAATGATTGAATTGTAAAAAGAGCGATAGGTCTAGGGAGCGAATTGTCCAGGGAGCGAATTGTGAAGGGAGCGAATTGTCCAAGGAAAGAATTTTCCTCAATAAATATTGTATAATAAAAATTGCGTTTGTAAACAATGCCGGGAGCGAATTGGGCGGGGAGCGAATCGTCCAGGCAGCGAATTGTAGGGAGCGAATTGTCCAGGTCCTAAAATAAGGAATAGTGTGTTATGTTATTGTTTAATTGATAATCATTATTGGTGAAAAACGGGTCACCAGCTAATTTAATATTTTATAAAAAAAATTCTATTTTTTTGTGTTATTTTTTATTAACTTGTAATAGTGTTAAATAAAAAATCGCATCACCGACTTTTAAGTCTTTAATTTTGTTCTTTTACGATATTTCATTTTAATGCCATCATAAATCTGCTTATCTTAAAGGCGCAGTTTTGCCTTTAGCACAAATTTTCGCACTGTAATGAAAGATAACAAACGAAAAACATTTAAGCTGGTTCATTCTATTAATAAATTGATTAAAATTAAACTTAGAAATAATCACTTTAAAGTTAAAGAAGACAAATCATCAAGAATTTATGTTACAGTATTATACACGTGTCACAATAACTTAAACTTTTCACTTTTTGTGTTTTTTACTTCAGGGTATAAAGCGCTATAATCTATTTATTATTTATCCATTATATATTTTTCTTATTACACGACAACATAAAAATAACACAAGTATGGTTTTTGTAAATATGCTTTTGTGGGCTTTTTAAATTAAAACTTTTGGAAATCAATGAAAAGTAACTTAGACCATTATGGCTGCCATGGGTAGATTTTAGCTCGTAAAGTTTAACTACCTATTGCTTTAAAAACACATGAACATTTGATCATTGATTACTTGCATTTTATCATTGATATACTTGTGTTGCTCTTTCCATTTTTGGTTGTTTTTTACCCATTTGGTTTAATTTTAAATATAGCTTTAAAATTATATATCATTGATTTAATTTGGTGTAACTTGCTTTAAAATATAAACAAACACACACGAGCGTGCGCACACACACACGCAGACGCAGACTCACACGCACGCGAACGCACCGCACACGCCACGCACACGCACACGCACACGCACACGCACACGCACACGCACACGCACACGCACACGCACACGCACACGCACACGCACACGCACACGCACACGCACACGCACACGCACACGCACACGCACACGCACACGCACACGCACACGCACACACGCACACGCACACGCACACGCACACGCACACGCACACGCACACGCACACGCACACGCACACGCACACGCACACGCACACGCACACGCACACGCACACGCACACGCACACGCACACGCACACGCACACGCACACGCACACGCACACGCACGCACGCACGCACGCACGCACGCACCCACACACACACACACACACACACACACAAACACACACACACACACACACAAATACACACACACACACACAGACACACAGACACAGACACACACACACACACACACACACACACACACACACACACACACACACACACACACACACACACACACATGTACCTTCTTTTGTATGTCTTTTTTTAACCAGCTGTAAACATTTAACAATAAACAATCATGCTGATGATAAAATGGTAAATCTTAGAATTAGCATGAAATTTAAAATATTTTTTTTCTTTATGATTTAAAACCCTATGGAAATGAAAGAAAACAATCTTTTTGTGTTTTATGTGACTTTTTATTTAATTAAATAAAAGCAAAAACCAAATAAGACAACATTCGGAACGGAAGCTAATTGTGAATTTTTCCGGAAGTGAAACAAGAAGAACTAATTTTAGGTAAATTTTTATTTTGTTTTAATTGGATTTAAAACATTTTGAATTATATTTTTGCAAATTAAGAGAAATATGTAGCCTGTTTTGGTACTGATTAAAACTGGAAAACATTTTTAGGTGAGCATATCTCGCTATCGATATAGTTGATTCAGACGATAAATATGTCAATTTATAACTACCATTAAATTTTATACATAATACGACTTTTGTATAAATTAACCGTATCGTCAGCAAGATATGGTAATCTATAAATATTTTCAGTCTCAATCATTTTTCAAGACTTCATTTTAGTTCCAAATTTTTTTCCTTTTAATTTTAATTATAAGCATTTTTTTAGATGTTATGCTAAAATAATCCGGCTTGTGCTAATTATTTTGATTAATGTTTGTTTGATGCCCGTTTTTGATTAAAAGTTTGTGCTAATAATGCCCGTTCTATTCAAAGTCTGTAAGTATCTCTTTTATAATTTGTGTGCAGGAGGTATTTTTGAAAATAAGTTTGTTTTCACGATAGTCAAAATCCTCCCATTTAAACGGAAATTGTTCAGTGTTAATATTTTTTACAGATTTGTTGTTATAACATTATAGAAAACCTTTTAGCCAATTAGTGCTTATGAAAAAGGCGATCTTTCGTTCATTGGAGATTCATTTTTTCCCAAGCACTAATTGGCTAAAAGTGATTTTATTAGTTCCTTTCACAACCATTTCCACAGAGTAAAACATATATGACGTGATCACGAATAATATATGAAATTTTGAGGTTCCTTAAAATCCTGACGTGTTTTTTTTTTGAAAGAAAGAATTTTAGTGTTTTTTTTTTCACTATTGCCAGCAATTTTTTTTAGAAGGTCTGTGGTGTTATATTCGCTGCGTTTTGGTGATTTTTTGGCGGACCAAATTTTTGCAATTCTACGTTCTACCATATAAATAAAACCATGACCGTGATTAAACTGAAAATTATAAAAAGGGCAAGTTTTAGGACGCGTTCTCATCTGGTTTCCGATGACAGATTAAAACTTTAATTTTGGGTTTTTTTCATTTTCAAATCTCAAAAATGGTCTTGATTGGGATAAAAAATTAATGCGGCCTGAAATTGTTGAAATTAATCCGTTGCCTTGATATCAATTTCATAGATGAAACACCTGTTTCAGTGGTATTTTAGTACTTTGCCCAACCCTCGTGATGTTAGGTACTGCCATGATTAACCTTATGTGCCATTATGTGGAGAAAGAGAGAAGGAATGAAGGATTTTTAAAAATATCACAGAAAAAAACCAAACACCATAGCCAACTTCTTTTTTTCACAAAAAATACTTCTATTAGCTGCCATAATAGTTTTTCATGTATTTTTTGGCATTCCATGTTTTGACAACACAATAATTCAATTAAATTTTAATGTTTATCTTACGATTTTCTTTGTAAAAAGGTCACGTTTGGTCACAACTCGCTACTTGGTTAAAAATCTAATATTAATTTTAAAATTTTTACCATTAAAATCTAACAAAATAGTCACTTTAGCCTACAATTTTACTGTGTTATATTCATACTAGCATGATATTCTCGCTCAATATTAATCAACATTTCTTACAAATGTTTTAATTATGTACATTTCCAAAAAAACCTTTTAAGTTAAAAAATCTAAAAGGTGTCCTTTAAATGGAAATTTCTGAGAACGTCTTGTTTTGACAAAACAAATTATTTCAAAGCTTGCTATAAGTTTAAAAATATTCACCAACGAAAATCCCAAAACAACTTTTTTTAATTCATTTATCGTCAAAAATTTAACTGTACATCATGCACATTATGTTTTAAAGGTTTTTTTGCAAAAATCAGTCTTTTAATTTATAATCTGACTCTGTAAGTTTTAAAAACAAGTTAATGTATGAATATTAATTTTTTTAATTTCTAGGATCCTTGAAGGTTTTCAAGAAAACAGTAAATAAACAAAGCCTATTTTATTCAAAATTTTAATTTTAAAAACATGTCTGACGCATTTAAATTAAGAATTTATGTTATTAAATTTGTAAAACTTAAATATTATAGGCTATGGGAAAAAATAATTCAAAATCGGCAGTAATAAATGCAAAAAGTATCTCAACTGAAGATTCAAATGCAAAAATTAGTTCAGAAGAACAAAACAAAATTACGAAAATAGCTAAACCAAACATAGCAATTCAAATTACACCAAGTCTTCTAACGGATAGACCAGAACTCACCAATAATCTAAATTTTACTGACACTTCTCATTTATCAGCTAGCAATACCAGTTGCAGAGCGCATTCTGTTGACGAGGCAACTTCATCTTCCAGAAAAATCAGCAAATCACCGCGCAGTTTTTCCATAGATGCGCCTCTCATTCGTAAAAATATGGCTATTCAATCTGAAAAACAGTAAGATATATAATACAATGCATACATGGGCAAATTAGTCCGAAGTGGGGAGGGGGTTTAAACCCCAAATTAGTGTTAAACCCCAAAATTACCCCATTTTTAAGCTTTTTATTGCTTAAAACATTCATTTTGATGTTAAAACTTAAATTTGGAGGCAGTTAGAAGTCATTTTAAAGACATTTTTTCTTCGTTTTTCCAAAATTGGGGGGTTAACCTTTTCTCCCCCCCCCTTCACTTCTGAGTGGAGGGGGGGGGGGTTTAAACCCTTTCTCAGAATTTAGGGGGTTAGCCCTCCGTGCCCATGTATGATACAATGTTATAAAAATAATTTATTTATTTATTGATGCACTAAGTTACCAATTACTTTATCGTGTAATTTAAAAACTATAGCTCTTATTGCTGGAATGAAAACAAATATTATGGTACGATCATTTATAACTAAGTAAACTCAGATATCAAAAATATTACATTATGTTATACTTATAGAAGGTGTAAGTTTTCATGCCAAAAATAGAAATACATTGTATTTTATCATACGAAGTATTCTTTAATACAAAATAATGCTAAATATAGACGCTTAACTAAAGTCTGCTTGATAAAAAATGATCGAAAATCAATCAATTACTATGTTAATCTATTTGACAAATATTGTTAAGCTAGTGATGTATAACCTATTTTCTGAGACTCAATAAAATTCTAAAAATGTTAAAAATTAGTAGAGGTTTTTGAAACGCCTATACCTGAAAATTAAATCAAATCTGTAAATAAATTTTGTAGAAAAATAATAAATACTGATAGATTATTCAATTAATCTTTACTTCACAAAATAATTCATAACTTGTGAAATACCAAGAAAGCATTTTTATGTTGAAATATCTACAATATAGATTTTTATAATGGTCAAAAAAGCAACTACGTATTGTGCAATAATTTACATAAATTTTTTTACGTAATACTTTCGATTATTCTACATGTTAGCCGTGCATTTGCAATCATAAACCTGCGAACGTAAAATTCTTAGATGAGGTTTATTCCACCAAATCTTGTCAAGTATTTCACATTTTTTGTTGAATCCAACGTATAAAATTATCCATATGTTAAAACGTGGAATATTTTAAAACTTAGATTTATGTTTCATTTAGGTTTCGGTATCGAATGTGCACCAAACCAGAATCGCTGACTTACACTGAACGAAGGATGGTTAAACGAGTATGGAACCTATTGGGAAAAAGAAAAAAAAAAAAAAGGGACGGTCCACTAAACGCGAATTGACTAGGTGCTATGTTAGCACTTTGTTTAAAACCCTTGATAAAGTTTTAATTTTTGAGTTTTTTTCTCAAAAAAACAAAAAAAACTTTTGAATACATGGCATAAATTTATATTTTATTAAATTTTATGCATATTTGTTATAAATACAAGCTAAGAGGAAATAACCCTGCGTTTAGGTGACAAAACTCCTAAATAGGGAGGGATTAAGTCTTTATTATGTAGCTTTTATTTAAAGCAAATATGCATAAACCTATTTAAATATTAATTTTTTTTTATAAAAAAAAAGAGCTCAATAAGATTTCTCGACTAAATATCACAAAAATTAAAATACTCAAAAGAGTTTCAAACAACGTGTTGTGCTAACATAACACCTAGTCAGATCAGAACGCGTTTAGTGGAGCGGCCCCAGAATATTTTATCAAAATATTTATCGAGATATTTTTATAGCTTAGCAGAAAAACAACTTTCGACTTTACTATATTTTGTTTGTGTTGCCTCTCTTCAACTTAAAAAATGGGTTAGTAACACTTTTCCAGTGCGATATGAAAATCTATCATTAGTTATTCGAGTATAAAATATAGTTTTAATTCTAAATTCTAAGCATATTTGCAAGTATTTTTTAGTTTTTAACGTCCCATAAAAATTAAGTAAAAATCGGAAATTTTTCTAAACAATGTTACATCGACAAATATTTTGTTAAAATTTTACAATCATATGTCAAGGTAAAACTATATAAAACCTAATAACGCTAAAACTGAAGCTTTATATTGTTAAAGCTTATACAATATCGAGAAACATTTTGTTAAAACTTACAATCATATTTCAAAGTAATACTATATAAAACCTAATAACGCCCAAACTTAAGCTTGAAATTTTGCTAAAGGAAAGAAAAACTACTGTTCCAATTTTTTGCATTTTACCTTAAAAAAATTAATTTGTTGTGTAAGGGCTGACAAATAGACCGTGTGTTTTGGGCTGAACCCTGAATTATGCCAAATAAATTTTCTTCTTGAGTTGTATAACGATATAAATTAAGTTTCTATATTTTCTTTTCTCGTGAGAAGGATTTGCATTTGATAAGTTTTTTTTAGATCGGTTAGTTTATGCTCTTTGGAATAGTATTTTGTATATATTTTTAAATCTATACCATATTCTAAAACTTTGAGCGACTTAAGACTTCTGCAGTTTAGAAGAATTTTATTTTATTTTATGTTAATTTGTTAGTGACTTAAAAATTATGTTATATTTTATTTTTGTCGCGGCGGTGGAGCGAAACGAAAATAATGGGGTACAAACATTCCTATTACAAATAATATTTACTTTAATTAAAGGTTTTTTGCGTCTAAAATAATAGTTGAAATGTTTAGGTACATTCTGGATGTATGGACAGAATCGGCTAAGCGAAGTCCAAAAATAAAAATAATTTTTGGCTTTGAACCAAACACCGGAGAAAAAAATTTTTTGGACTCCCTTCGGTTTAGGTATTTTTTTATTTTGTTGTTTTCAAGTTACCAGTAATTCGTCAGACTAGTGGCATTACAACTGAAGGGTTTTTTTGACCGCTTTTCAATTGTATTTTCTTGTAATAAATACTAAAATTTTATGCCTATCTGTATATTGATAACTGGTTAGGGGGTTAATTGAGCGTCACCATACTGCTAGGATATTAGATTACTAACACAGATAACACATTATTGTGACATATTATTACATATTATTATTTATATTATTAATGTGAAATTATTAAATTATTGTGATTATTAGGATATTAGGTTATTAGGATAACACATTTCTTGTTTAATCATTAAAAGATATTAGTAATACTTTTACTATACTGCTAGAATATTAGATTATGTACTTGACTTGAAACCATATTGCTTTAAATCTTTTTTTACAAGAACGCAGAGTTATCATATAGGGTAGTGCATTTAATTTCGGCACTTTTCCCAATTGGGAATTTTTGATTTTGGACTATATCTTTGGTAATCCTGGACGGAATACGACGTTTGATAGCTCATATGAGAACTAATTATATGTAGATGACTGTCGTGAGTTTTTTATTTGTTATGTTATGATATTTTCATGTGAAATTGTGTGATTTATTATTTTAAAATAATGTTACTCTTTTTTAGAACATGGGCATTTCATGATTACGCAATAAATTGGTTTAAAAATTAAACTGTCCTGGTAAAATTTAGTCTGCTTTCCGAATTTTTAGTCCCCGTGGGTTCTACGTTGCGTCTGTGGTGAGCAATCGTTACATAATAAAATAGTGTAATTTCGGCACACTTTTGCTGTAGGAAAAAACGGGTTGAATTTAGTGGTCGGGTGGTAAATTGTAGTTGTAAATAGTTAAAAGACAACGTTGAAATGTGTAGGATAGGAGTCATAGCACTGCACTTGGAGTTTCGATTAAGGGGGTCTTTTTAAAAAGTGCCGAAATTAATATGCACTTTTTACTAAATTTTACCAGAACAGTTTAATTTTTAAACCAATTTATTGCGTAATCATGAAATGCCCATGTTCTAAAAACGAGTAACATTTTTTTAAAATTATAAATCACACAATTTCACATGAAAATATCATAACATAACAAATAAAAAGCTCACGACAGTAATCTACATATAATTAGCTCTCATTTGAGCTATCAAACGTCGTATTCCGTCCAGGATTACCAAACATATAGTCCAAAATCAAAAATGCCCAATTGGGAAAAGTGCCGAAATTAAATGCACTACCCTATTAGATTATGTACTTGACTTGAAACTATATTGCTTTAAATCTTTTTTACAAGAACGCAAAGTTATCATATATATGATTAAATATTTTTTATAAATACAATTTTTTTTTCATTTCAGCTCATAAAAACTTTTTTTAAAAATTTTGTTTACAAAAAATATGAAAACATCAGATTAGCCATTTTTGAAAGAAAAACATGTTCTTAAATGGCATTTCATATAAATTCGATCTCACAACACATTTCTTGTTTAATCATTAAAAGATATATTAGTAATGGGCGGAACTGCGGAATCCCCGGAACGCCGGAACAGGAATTGAGATTTTCCAAAAATCCGGAACAGGAACCAGAACTGGAATTGAGATTTTTCAAAAATCTGGAACAGGAACCGGAACCGGAATTGAGATTTTTAAAAAATCCAGAACATGAACCGGAACCAGAATTGAGATTTTTCAAAAATCTGGAACAGGAACCGGAACCGGAATTCAAAATTTTGCCCGGAATATCCAAAACCCAGAACCGGAACTGCCTATCACACTGTGAAACCCCCTGAACATCGGAACCGGAACCAGAACCGGAATAAGGATTTTCCAAAATTCCGGAACAAGAACCGGAACCGAAATTGAGATTTTTTCCAAAAATCCGGAACAGGAACTGGAACCGAAATTCCAAATTTTGCCCGGAACATCTGGAACCTGGAACCGGAACTGCCGGCCCATGTAAACAAAACCTCCCCACAAACTGGGTTTTAGAAAAAAAGTGGACCGAGTTAAAAGTAACTAGGCTTCCTAAGTCCAAAATTTTGTTAACTTAGTTGACCTTGTTAACCTAATTGACTTTGTTTACCTAGTTGACAGAATTGAACTTGTTGATCTAGTTGACCTTGCTAACCTTGTTTACCTAGTTGAGCTTGTTGACCGAGTTGACCTTGTTAACCTTACTAACTTAGTAACTAAGTTGACTTTGTTGACCTAAGTTGACTGAGTTGAATTTATTGACCTAGTTGACAGATTTGACCTTATTAGCCTTGTTGGGAACCTAGTTGACCTTGTTAACCTTGTTAACAAACACACTAGCTCACACATAAGACTAAAGACTAAGACTAAGGCTTAGGTTTAGGGTGAGATATAGGGTTTGACATAATCTTAGGATTAGGCTTAGCCTTAGGCTTAGGCTTAGTCCTAGGTTAAGACTTAGCCTAAGACTTAGCCTTAGGCTTAGTTTTAGGCTTAGTCTTAGACTTGGCTTTAGACTTAGCCTTAGGCTTAAGCTTAGGTCAAGGCTTAGCCTTAAGCTTATTCTTAGGCTTTGGCTTTGGCTTAGGCTTAGCTTAAGGTGGAACGATACAGTTAGGAAATCCCTCTCGTTTTTTGTGTATAACTCGTTCCGTACGTGACGGACAGATGCAAACTATATGTTGGGTGAAAGGGTATTTTTTTCCGCTCAGTTAGGTATCCTTAACATTTTTGGTGAACTATTTCACGCCGAGATATGTTTCGTTGAAAAAAGGCATTTTAAAACAGTTTTTTCCAATTTAACAGAACCAGAGTTATTATTACGTAATAAAAATATAACAAAAGTTAGATACACCAAATGTACATGCCCACAAAAATTTTCAGCGAAATCCCTACTATTGAAGTTTTTTAATTTCGTTTTATTGCTAAAATTGTTAAAATAAAAAATAAAAAGAAGTGATAGTAGAGATTTCGTTAAAAACTTTAAAACTGGCTCAAAATTATGGTCCAACTGCTGTCTTAAAAGTTGGAAACAAACTAATTTCTATCAAATGACTAAACTTTCATTTATATTTTTTGATTTGACGTTGGGAAACTACATTTAAAAACGTTTGTTTAAAAGGCCCTTTTAAGCAAATATATCAGACGGAGCAGTAGCCGAGTGGTTAGAGCGTCGAACTCGGAATCTCGGAGCCCTAGGTTCGAGTCCCCCTGGGCAATATTTTTAACCTCAAAAAATCTTGCTTTTTTAATTTTTAACTTTTTAATTAAAAAAGTGTTCATTATTCAATACTGTATTCAAGCCCGAGTTCCTGTTTTGAGGTGGTTTTGACGTAAAACCGGTATATAGTCAAAATGCCCCCAAGGGAGGGGGGTCGCAACCCCCTTAGTGCCCCCGGGGGGTTGAATCAAAAAACGGAGGTTGGATTGGTAATCAGGACCCCCCGAAAACGTGTTTTGGAGAAAATCGGCAAAAATTTTGCAACTGTATCGTTCCACCTTAAGGCGTTCCAACAAAGCTAAAAAAAACAAACAAGGTAAACAAGGTCAACTCAGTCAACTAGGTTAACAAATCCAACAAAATGAACAAGGTAAACAAGGTCAACTAGGCTAAAAAATCCAACTAGGCTAAAAAAACTAACAAGGTAAACAAGGTCAACTAGGTTAACAAAACCAACAAGGTAACCAAGGTCAACTAGGTCAACTAGGTAAACAAATCCAACAAAATGAACAAGGTCAACAAGGTTAACAAAAACAACTAGAATAACAAAACTCACTAAACTAAGGAATTAAACAAGGTCAACTAGGTTAACAAATTTAAGAAAACCAAAAAACTAACAAAAGTAACAAAAACTAAAAATGTAAGTTGTAACAAATCACGTGTTGGATGTGCGCCACGAAATCTGCCGCCAAACTGCCGCCAAATAGCCGCATAACCGCCGCCATTTAAAAACTAAGGTTTTAACTCAGTTATATGTAACTAAAAATGTTAATCTCATATTTACATCTTTAAACAGTTTTTATAGCACAAAAAAACTGTTAATCTTTTTTTTATTCTACAAAAATTTAAAAACAAAACCGAGTTGTTTTTCTTCACGGAGATCTCCTTTTTAGAAAGTAGCTAAGCAGACTATAGCCTATTGCGCCGTGGGGCATTTTGCTCCAGCAGCATAGCTATCAATATAAAAGCAGTTACCGATTTTCAGCGCGCGCCGCGCAAACTTTCAGCGCGCAATATAGGCTAACTCGGTTTTACTCAACTTTTTTTTTAATTAAGCTATGCGTTCCTAAGCCTAAGTGAAGCCTTAAAAACAACCTTAACTTTAACAAATAGCTGCGCAAAGAAAGTTTAGGTTGTTTTTTAGGCTTTGCTTAGGTTTAGTAATGCGTAAACTAAATTTTTAAAAAAAGTCCAGTAAAAAAAGTCCAGTAAAACAGAGTTTATATTTATAACACATTTTGGTAAATTTTGTGTCTGTGTGTGTGTGTGTGTGTGTGTGTGTGTGTGTGTGTGTGTGTGTGTGTGTGTGTGTGTGTGTGTGTGTGTGTGTGTGTGTGTGTGTGTGTGTGTGTGTGTGTGTGTGTGTGTGTGTGTGTGTGTGTGTGTGTGTGTGTGTGTGTGTGTGTGTGTGTGTGTGTGTGTGTGTGTGTGTGTTTGTGCGTGTGTGCCGGCGTGCGTGTGTGTTTGTGTGTGTGTGTGTCTGTCTGTCTGTCTGTGTGTTCCTTAACTCCTTTGTAACCACCCAACGGATTAAGGTGAATGAGGCATCGTTTGAAAGCTTATACCCTAGGGAATGTCGTAAGGGGGTTGAAATTTCAAAACAACTTTTATGGACATCTTTATACTGAACAACGCGTTTTAACCAAAGGGGGACCCTACGGATTTTGGAACATAAAAAACTTTTTGTCCAGGAATTGGTTTAAACTTATTGGTAAGAGTAATTGGCCAATGTTAAGCCAGAATATCATGTTTTTTTTTGGAAAAAATGAACATGGACATCTTTATACTGGACAATGTTTTTTTCACTAAAGAGAGGAGTGACTTTGCTTCCCAACCACAAAACGGATTGGGCTAAATGAGATATCATTGCAAAGCTTACAGTCCGGGGAACGTCAAAAAGAGGTTAAAATTTAGAAAAATTTTGCATGAACATATTTAGCCTGGACAACACATTTTCACAAAAGGGAGAAACCTATAGACTTTCGAAATTGAAAATTTTTTGTCTCTGAATTGACTCGAACTAATTGATATGAGTAAGTAGCCAATGTAAAACCAGAATGTGATGTGTTTTTTTTGGTAAGATTAACATAGACATCTTAATAGTGGACAAAGTAGGAACGACCTTCCTCCCCAACCAGAAAAATAATTGGGCTAAATGAGATATGATTGCAAAGCTTACTGGTCGGGATGCCATGAAGGTTTTGAAATTAAAAAAAAATTCATGGACATTCTTAGGCTGGACAACGCATTTGCACAAAAACGAGGGCCCTAATAAAAAAATTTTTGTCGTTGAATTGGCTTAAACTTATGTGTTAAAGAATTAGTCAATTAAAACCAGAATATTATTTTTTTTGGAAAGATGAACATGAACATCTTTATACTGAACAACGCATTTTCACCAAAAGGGGATGGACCCTTCTCCCCAACCGCAGGAAAAAATTTGTTAAATGAGGTATCATTGCAAAGCTTGCAATTTGGGTAATGTCATAAAAGGGTTAAATGTTTAAAAAATAACATGGACATTTTTAATCTGGACAGCACAATTTCACCAGAGGGGCCCCATAATTTAAAAAATTAAATTTATTTCTATTGCTAATTGTTGCTATTTTCATTGCTATTTATTACCAATAGATATTAGTAAATGGAAGACTTAGTGTATCATTTTTTTTGGAAAAAATCAAGATGAAGATTATTATGTTGGGCAACGAATTTTTTAAAAAGTTCGGATGGACCTTTCAAAAAAGATTGGCTTAAATGAGATATCATTGAAAAGCTTATAGCCCAGAAAGTGTCGTAAGGGGGTTAAATTTAAAAAAAAAATAACATGGACATCTGTATGCTGGGCAAACCGTTTTTATCAAAAGGACTAAAGGGATCATCCTTGCTAACTACTAAACAAAGTGGGTTAAATGAAATAGCATTACAAAGCTTACAATTCAGGGAATTATCATAAAAGGGTTGAATTTCAAAAAATTAGCAAATTAATCTGAGAAATACAGATATAATTTATTTCAGCCGTATGGCTGACACGGAATACTTGTTCATAAAACCGTCTTATTATAAACTTTTTTGTTTGACGCCTTAGTTCCTAAATGGCGGAAGTTTGGCGGCAGATTTGACGGTGCACATCCAACACGTTAACAAATCTAACGAAAACAAAAAAACACAAGTAAAACCGGGTTGTCCTAGAATAGGGGGGGGGGGGGGTTTGTTCACATGGGCCGAACTTTCCATCACTAAAAGATATTATTTACACCAGCAAAACGAAGACATTTTAGAAGATACGCACGGGTAAAAAATTGCATTGTTCCAGGATAAGAAAGTGACACTTGTGTGAAATAAGATTTTTTCATCATTTATAACAAACAATATGTATTATTAATACGACTCGTGAATATTTTGTAAATGTTGGATAAAATACATACATTATCAAAAAGGAGACATCTTAACATATTTTTCCAGAACACAGCGTTAAAGAGAAATATATTTATGATTAATTTTAATTTCATTTATATGTTTAGCTTAAATAATGTTTATTTCATGATTTTGGTTGTTTGTTAGGTGTCGTATATTTTATTTAATGGTGTGTTTAGGCAAACCAAACGTAGCTGCAACAGTGTGTTCACCTGTTCATTAAACAACTATTTTTTTATGCCATAAAATAAGATTTATTCCTAAACTTCTATTTGAAGATGATTTCTTACTTCAAATCTTTCATTTTATGAATTCTGATTGGCTGATACGAGTGACGTGAGATTCTCGTGATTTGAGTGGTTACTTAATCACGGGTATTTTTCAGAATTCTAAATGAAGAACTGTTGCAGCCACGTTGGGTTTACCTTTAGTGTTTTTGAAGAGTGAAAAAGTGTGGTAGGGTTAAACATAAGTTAACATATTCCGTAATTAGTGAACAAAATTTCCTTTCAAAATATGGTTCTAAAAATGTCGATTATAGATGTCTAGTGAGGTCTGTCACAATGTTTTTAAAAACGTGATAGAAGAATGAAGCGTGGACAGTTAAACCGTTCTGTTCTAAAAATGTCGATTATAGATGCCTAGTGAGATCTGTCACAATGTTTTTTAAAAACGTGATAGAAGAATGGGGTGTGGACAGTGAAACCGTTCTGCGAAACGCATCTGATCTTGGTTGGAGACATGCCGCAGTTGAGCGCTCTAGTTTTCAGGTTATTTTATTTTACAATAAAATAATAATTTTTATGTTTATGTTGTTATTTTTTAGGTTTATGACTATTTTTCTTTAATTTAAATTTTATTTGATTTTAAGTTAGTTGTATTTTAAGTTAGTTTAAAATTGAAATATTGTATAAAAAATGTTTCCCGGAAGTAATTATTAAGTCTTGAAAACTTTTCTGAAAGAAGAAAGGATTTTTCAAAAGTGTTGTTATAATGTGTAGTTAGAAGTTATAGTTACACACTGATATATGAGTACTTTCACATAAATAATGATTTTCGTTGCGAAATAAAATCACTTAACGTTTTTCCTCAGTGCAAATAATTTTTTTTATAAAAACAACACTTAAAACCACAACGACATACCACCAGTTTTCTTAAAAGTTTATTGTATTTATTTAAACATAAAATCTTACATGTTTCATTGAAAGTTTTTAGTTTTCATATTACGTTTTACAAACATTAGCATTATAGAATTATAGTTTTAAGTTTTTTTAACTGTCACATTAATTTGCTTTTCATGTTGTGGGTTTAGCTTGATATATTTTTGTAACTAAAATTCCGGCTTCTGAAAAAATAAAATCCATTCAGCAAAAAGTAATTAAAGGTAAACCCAACGTGGCTGCAACAGTTGTTCGTTGGTTTAAAAAAATGCCATCCATTAAGTAACCATTCAAATCACGAGAATATGACGTCACTTTATCAGCCAATTAGATTCGATTTAATACGGAGTATTTTTTTGATAAAGTGACGTCAGATTCTCGTGATTTGAGTAGTTCTTAATGGGGGGCAATTTTTAATTCAACGAACAACTGTTGGAGCCACGTTGGGTTTACCTTCAGTTATGTGACACATACGGCGTATGTGTCCCTTCCGTGAAAACTCAAAGTACAAGCGTTAATAAAAGGCGATTATCTTTCTAATTTCATTGTCCGGCCTATGGTGAACGGGTGTCATTAGTACTAAAGCTAAGGCTAAAAAGCTTTAGTACTAAAGGGTTTTTGGGCTTAGTACTAAAACTAATCCGCGGCTAAACTGAGATTAGCAGGCAAAAGCTTGGCAAAAAGTATGAGCCCGGCAAAACGTTAGGTTTTGCCAAGAAAATGACAAATCATCAAAAAATCTTAAGTTTTCTCACCAAACCAAACACATGATGAGATTTATACATATCAATGAAAGAGGGAGGTAGGGTGAGGTCCACTGCTCACCTTGACCTCGAAATTTTAGACCCCTTCCTAGACAAAAATCGAGTTCTCCTCCGAAAATTTTCAAGTTTTTTAACCTAATTCCGTTCGAAAATTATAATCTGACAACTCAAAAGCATTTTGTTTTAAAAACCAGACCCACCCTGCCTGACCTTCTTTTAGATTTCAAAAATTTTCTATCCCGGGTCTACACGCTAGAAAGTCAGTGAGTACGGAAGGGTCCCCTAGAACCTCCCTACCAGAATTCAAGATGCAACTTACCCCGGGTAACCAACCACCTTAAACCACCTTAATAAACGTTAAAGACGTTTAAATATTGAGTTTTTTGCTGTAAACTTAACAGTGCAATGCTAAGAATTACCTTAAAAAAAGATACCGTTTGAAAATTACGAACATGTCTGTATTGGTCGGTTTGGCAAAAGCTAAGGCTAAAATGTAAGGCTTAGTACTAAAGCTAAGACTAAACGATTTTTAGACCTTTAGTACTAAAGCTAAGGCGCGGCGAAAGTGAAATTTCCCGGCAATGCACCCCCATACTCCCGGCAATGCACCCCCATACTACGGTGTAATAGATAGCACGCCAGAATCGACTTTGGAGGTTATGGGTTCAATTCTTGTATCGGCCAAATTTTTCAATAAATCTGACTGTCTAAATTTTTCAGCGCCTGGTTATTTTCGCTTCTACATTGGGTCGTCACAGACAATATTAAGATTTTCTTCTACATATATCGCAACCTCCCTAATATATTAAAATTCTAAATTCGAAACGTTTTTTTTGTTAATATTGAATTGAATGAAGTTTTTTAAGTGATTCGATGCAACTTTCAGCATTTTAGCCCTAAAAGACGTGTCTGAAATAACGAGCAAGTGATTTTCGAGTTAGAACTTTCGATACTATTTGCCATAAATCTTGAGTTCGCAAATACAAGGCGCTAAGTCAAGCATCTATATAACGCCTTATTGGCGCCGTTTTTTTTTAACTTTTTAAGATTCATTCCGCCGCATATCGCCACAATGTATTCTTCGTCAGTGCTGCACTGTGTTAAACTCCGCGTCCCCGATCGGAGTTTAACACAGTGCAGCACTTAATGCTGATGGCCTTCTGTGAATTTCGCAGCGGTTTTTAAACGAAAAGATTCCAAGGGTTTAAGGTTCGTGATGCACCCTATCGCAAAATTGCGTTTGCAATATTTTACGTAATGATAAACAATTAATCAATTAATAAGTTTTTAAGGTCTAATGATTGGGTATATATTTTCGATCAGCCTGTCGGAAGTCCTCGAGAAGTCGGACCTTTCGGGACTTACCCAAGAAGGAAGGGTGGTTTGCCGTGTATTCCTGGCACAAATTCGTCCATCTTTTGGTCGCCTACATGATCGAGGCGTACGCCGATGCCAGAAATAGCAAAGACTCCCCTCTGTAAGCCATGTTTTTTATCCCGATCTTGTCATTATTATGAAAAAAAACACAACAAAACGGTTATTGGTAATGATTACAAAATTGTGTATGGAAAAAAGTGAAAAAACAATTTGCATATGATATTTTTCTATTTCCTTTGACTTTATGTCATACGAATATTTGCTCCAACACCTGGTGAAAATTACAAAAATATATAACATATATGTTATATATTTTTGGTACTAATATACATTGCTGATTATTGAACTTGTTATACAAATGTGTCTTTTGTCAGTTTTGTTAAGCCGAAAATAATAGTAATGTTTTGAAGCCGAAAAATTATACTTAGACGCTCGGGTCATCTGAAGACGGAAGGTAGCTCCTGGGTTATGAAATTCTGCCCTTTAGAGAAGTAATTTAAAATTTTTTTAACTATGAAATATGTAATTTATTTTAACCACGTTTTTAGAACTATTTTTAACGGTTTTGGTGAAATTCCAAAGTTCTAATAAGAGCTCCGGAAAGCTTCAAAAATTCGTAGTTAAACATCATTATGTAAATATTAGCTCCAGAAAACATTACTAGTTTCTTAACGTAAATTATTACAAGTAGAATTAAAAATGCAAAAAGTTTTTTAAACAAGTACAAAAACAGTAATTTATCTAATAATCTATAAATATCAATCTGAACTATCACACCTAAAATCTAAGTAGAATACTTAAGTAGCTGCGAATCTGTATAAAATGTACATACTCATGACCACCTTAAGTAATCGATGGATCTTAAGTAGTTATGGTGCAACCGGGCCTATAATTTCAACTTGATTAAAATCAAATTGAACAGAATAACTATTTGACAAAA
>JASAMX010012690.1:0-31323 GCA_030248175.1 Microlaimidae sp. YZB2_3
ATTGCTCACAAAAAGGGGCTATTTTTGGAGTAAAAAGGGGCTATTTTAAAAACTATCGATTTTTGTTAATAAAGGCAAAAATATAGATTACACACATATTTCACTATTGTTTTTTAAACTATTTAAAGCAGTATTTAAGCAATTCAAAAATGCCTATAACTTCAATATTAAAATCAACTGAAAATATATAAAAATATTTATTTATAAAAATACATTTTCAAATTGAACATTTCAAATTTAAAGAACTCTTTTATAAACTATTTTTTTTTGAATTTAACCAAAATTTTAACCAAAACCAAAAACTAAAATTTAACCAAAAAAAAAAAGTTTTAAATTTCAAAATTTTGGGCAGCATAACAGCTTACAGCTGCGATTGCCCCATTGGCAGCCACTCTATAGGTTCTAATTTAATACTAAAACAAATTTCGAATAAACATAAAACCAGTAAATCTTTTCATTAGGGTAAAAATTTTAAAAAAGCTGCTGGGGTACAAATTTTTAATTAATTTTTAATCTTGCAAATTCTAAGCAGCAAAACACTTTTAAATTTAAAGATTGTTTTAATTATTACAAATCAGTTTTCATGCCACAAATCACAAACAATTAAAAAAAATGCAACATCAAAAATAATAAATACAAGTTAGAATTTTAGAGTTATTAACGGTTTTTGGCGGTTCGGCGGTGTGGGTTTTACCCCATTGATTTTCGTCCGTCCGCTCAGTCGATGTGGGTTTTACCCTCCCCAAAAGCCAAAATGTACGTTATTCTAAAAGATCTTAGCAAAACTTAAAAATTATTACTAGAAATTTTTATTTTTATTATTTATGTTGTATTTTTGAAACAAATTGTAAATAAATAAAAAATGGCCACTTGCTTCTAAATTTATAATTATTGGAAGTATAAATGAATTTAAACAAAAATGATAATGTTACATTTTATTTAACAAACTGAGACAGCCATTACATCAAATAGATTGGGAAAATAAAGCGAAGTTTTCCTGAGAAGCGAAACGATATCTGATAGTGAAGGAAAGCGAAGCGAAGATTAGAAAAGACAAAAAAAAAGTAAAAAAAATCTTTGAAACAAAAAAAAACAGTGAATTTCCGGCTAACAGGAAAAAACTCCGCAGCTGACTCCGCAGCGGAGTTACCTGGAGTGAAATAACCTTTTTTAAGCTTAAGGTTATGCGTTCCTAAGCCTAAGCAAAGCCTAAAAAACAACCTAAACTTTAACAAATAACTGCGCAACGAAAGTTTAGGTTGTGTTTAGGCTTTGCTTAGGCTTAGGAAGGCGTAGGCTTAAACTCCGCTGCGGAGTCAGCTGCGGAGTTTTCTCCTAATAGCCGAATTTCCAGCAGCAGCATGAATAATAGTACTAAACAACCATTTAAAAGTGTACAATATCACCAGCAGTGATCATTTTCTCAATGATTTTGGACTCTTTGTCTTTGTTTTTTTTATTTCTAAGCTGACCCAAAAGGGGCCATTAAAGGGGCTATTTTGGTAGATAAACGTCAAAAAGGGGCTAAGGTGATTTCAAAATTTGAGGGGCTATCGGCCCAAAAAAGGGGCTAAAACATACCGAAGGGGCCAACCGTAACCGGGGCTGACTGCACCGATTTTTTCCTGCTAAGTGACAGCCATCGGCTGCCGCAATTACGATGGCAATGTCCGGGACATTCATCCCGAACCTCCCGCCAAAAACTATTTTTTTGTGCGCGCACTGCAGCAAAAACGTTAACCGAAACAGTGTCCAATGCAATAAATGTAAAAACTGGCTGCATTTAAAATGTTATAATCTAACAGTCTAAAAAACTATAACCAAAATTTTCACTGCAACAGATGCATTCCACTTACTCAAACGCCGACAACCACTAATGACTCTTCTATAAACATTTTGCAATTCAACGCCAATGGAATTTCCAACAAAATACAAGAGCTCACAAACTTTTTAGTCAAAAACAACATTCTTATCGCTGCTATCCAAGAGTCCAAACTTTCTAGTAAATCTAAAGACCCCAAAATCGCAAACTACACAACACTCAGGAAAGATCGGGATTCCAATGGAGGCGGTCTGCTCTTTTTCGTTCACCACTCGATCAACTTCAAAACTTTGGATATACAACAAAATGACCCCCATGCAGAAATACTTGGCCTACAAATTCTTCTCAATAACTCCAATCTTTCAATCTTCAACATTTACATTCCTCCATCCAGCTCTTGCAATTCCAACTACCAACCAGACATCAAACATCTCCCCAAATATCAGGATAACATTCTATTAGGAGATATTAACGCACACCATGGCCTCTGGCACTCAAGCCTCACAGACGCCAGAGGAGAATCCATTGCAAACATCATAAACAACTCGAATATTGAATCACTAAACAAAATCACTCCAACACGCATTCCATCTAATGCAAACCCAACATTCTCCAGATATCTTCTTAGTCTCAGACTCACTCCTCACCTGAACAGACTGGCATACACAAACGACGTTAAGCTCAGACCACCTTCCTATATTTGCCAGCATTCAAACTACTTTGACAATAGAACTCTCAACAACCAGGAAAACTTTTAAAATCTCAACAAAGCCGACTGGACCAGTTATAAAAATGAAATAGAAACAAAACTATCCATCATCCCTAATTCAACAGAGGTCAAACAAGATGAAAAAATGTTTAAATTAATCTTACAGCTTCCGCGCACAACATCCCTGCCGGTTGTCGCAAAAATTTTCAGCCTAAACTTACTCCAGAAACAAATCAGCTCATCAAAGAGCGTGATACATATCGCCAAATTAACCTACACTACGCCCGGATACAAGAGCTCAACAACAACATTCACAACCGAATTCGCTCCAACGCCACCAAAAAATAGCACTCTTTCTTTTTTGGATAACTTTAGCCGCAAAGCCAACCCAACAAAACTCTGGAAAACAATAAAATCACTGGACAATAAACCCACACCCTCACCAAATTCAGCGATAAATTTTAATGGAATTAAAATTAATAACCCTCTAGAAATGGCAAACAAATTCAACAAACAATTCACACCAAATAAACCCTTTAAAACTCCAAAAAAAACCGTAGCTTTTTCAGAAATATTAAGAAACTTTTCAAGGATCCAGTCAAAATTACAACTGCAGCAGTCAAAAAAGCGATAGAAACAGCAAAGTCAAAAGCTTTTGGCCCAGACAACCTAACCATATTTCACCTCAAGAACCTCGGTCCCCTTGTATTATAATCTTAATGATTTTTTGAACTGAGATAATAATTTGGCGCTTACTTGGCTTTGGCTGTTATTTTAAAAGTTCCATTTTTGAGGGACTCTATTAAACAATTAACACGAGTATGTTGGATTTTTATTTTTCTTGAATGACTTCTTGTATAATTTGTATTAAAAACAAAGTATTTGTTGGGATTTAAGTTTACAAGACCATTAATGATTTTATATGTTTTAATCATATCTGTTATTTCTCTACGTTTTTCTAAAGTTTCAATACCAAGTATATGCAGTCTGCTTTTATAGTCAGTATCTTTTAAGTTACATATTTTAAAAACTCCTTTTGTAAATGAACTTTGGACTTTTTCCAGTAAATATTTATCTTTCACCATATAAGGGTTCTGCACAGCACTTCTATATTCCACGTTTGGACGCACAAAGCTCTTATATGCAGAAAGATAATTTTTAATGGATTTTCATTTGAAACAACTAAAAATTAGGTTGGATGTTTTCATAGCTTTTGCAGCTACTTTTTGACAGTGATATTAAAATTTTAAGTCTTTACTCATATAAATTCCTAAGTGTTTAATTAAATTAGTTGTAGGTAATTTCTTGTTATTTAAGTAATAATCCATCTGATTTTCATTATTTAAACAGTTAATGTGTAAAACTTCACACTTATTCTCTGATAAACTAAGTTGTCAGTTATTTGTCCATTTAGCTATTCTATTCAGATCATCTTGTAATTTATCTCTATTGTCATTTTCTTCTGAAAAACTTGTGTAGATCTTTGCATCATCTGCGAACAGTCTTATTTCAAAATTTTGAACGCAGTCCACAATATCATTTATGTAAACTAAAAACAAAGATGGTCCCAAAACTGAACCCTGTGTTACCGAGCTAGTGACTTTATATGGTTATGAAATAGAATTATTAATTACAATTTTCATTTCTCTATTTGTTAGAAAAGCTTCCAACCATTTTAAAAGCTTGCCAGATACCCCATATTTATTTAGTTTATACAAAAGCTTTTCATGTGATACAGTATCAAAAGCCTTTGCAAAATCTAAATAAACAACATCAATAGATTTTTTTTCATTAACTGCTAAAGTCCAATCATTATAAGAATCTAGGTAGGAGTTGTGTAATTGTTGAGCTTTTATCTTTAAAACCATAATGAAGATGAGATAATATTGTTTCAAAAAAATAGAAAGCTCAAATTTTACAATTTGCTTCATTATTTTGCAAGAAAAACAAGTAATTGAAATAGGACAATAATTTTCTATTTGAAATTTACAACATTTTTTGTGTACAGGAGTAGTTAACGCAATTTTCCATTCAGTGTGGTAGTTCACCATTATTAATTGATTTTTGAAAAATTTTTGAAAGAGGTTCTGCTAATACTTTGGGTAAACGTTTTAAAAACAATGCTGACAGGCCCTGTGCCAGGGAGCCACGGGGGCCATGCCCCTCCCCTTTCTGGGTTGGCCGGGGTAAACAATAAGGAAGATGAGGTAGGTCCAGGCGGGTGGGGGGAGGTAAAAGCGAAGGTTACTTCATTATGAACCCTGCTTCTCCCTACCTTCTTTCTTGGGGTATGCCAAAAGTGGATTCTGCCGGTCTGGCTGCCTTGAATTCAATGTAAATAGGTATTTTTAAGCCCTAATTTTAATCATTTTTAATGCTAAATCAAAAAATTTCGCCTCCGGCGGCTGGGGGACACCCCCAGACCCCCCGGCGGACGCTTGGCGTCCGCTTTCGCAGCGCAAAATGCGGCGCTTTGCGCCGCATTTATATTTATTTTCAGTTTTCTAGAGTCTGGCCCCTCCTTTCAAAAATCCTGGCACAGGCCCTGAATGCTGATATGCCATCAGGTAGGCCAGATCGTTTATTAGGCAATTTTTTCAAAAATTTCAAAACATCTCTTACTGTGAAATTTATATTTTAAGTTTTTTTTAAATATTTTAGGCTCAAAATTTGGTAAACTATTATCATCTATGGTGAAAACGGAGCTAAAATACTCTCCAAAAATTATTGCTTTTTGTCCGTCATCTGTTTTTAAGCTACCATTTTCAGTTTGGAGGGATTGATTCTTTGGGTTTAATTTTTGTTTATATACTTGTGTGACTTATGTGACTTTAGAACTTCTTCTTCTAAATCAGAGCTAAACTTTTTAACGCTTTTTGCATACTCTTTTGAAATTTTTTTGATTTTTTTTTAATTTGTAGTTTTTGTTCTTTGCTTCCACAATTGTCTTTTTTGTTTTGCAATTTTAAAATGTGTTTTGGGTATTTACATTTCTTTTTAGTATGTTTTTTATGTTTGTTTATTAATGGTACATGCAATATTATACTCTCTCTTATTATTTCTGTAACACAATCCCAATACTCTTGAACTGTATTTAAATATTTAAATTTAATATGCCAGTTTACTTTTGCAAGAAGCATAGCTAACGACTTGTAATCAGCATTTTTAAAGTCAGGTACCATAAGGTCAGTAACGCAAGAGTTATTTTCTGAAAGTAAATAAGAATTAAGCTCACAGCATATTATAGCATGATCTGAATTACCAAAATTAGCTGCTAATTTGACTTTAAAAATTTCAGGGTCATTAGTGAGGACTAAGTCAAACAAATTACTGAGAGAGTTCAGAGACAACTTGAGAAAGACCCAATTCTAAAAATTTTATATAGTATTTATAATCATTTTGAGAATTGCTAATTAATGTTTCAACATTCCACCTAATTTCCGGGAGGTTTAGGTCGCCTATTAATATTGATGTATATGTAATATTTGTTATGTACAAATTAATAAAGTCTAATAAAAGACAGTCTTCCTCAGCTTTAATGTTTGGAGGTCTATACACATTTAGTGTAGTGCATTTAATTTTGCCACTTTTTTGTTTTTCCAATGTAACTTTTCACTGTATAGCCCAATTTTCATGTTTGATAGCTCATTTTGAAGCTTTTACGATACTGCGTTGCGTACAATAGTTTCACTGTACGAAAGTAGTTTTTTTACTTAATTAAATTAGTTTTTTTAAAAATGGAAAATTGCCGAAATTAAATGTATGCATTTAATTTCGGCTTTTTACAAACAATCGATTGTTTCTCAGTCAAAAAATCATCATTTTCAAAAATTTAAAAACCTATCATTATCTCCAGACAGTTTTCTTTAATTTAAGCTTCTATTTTTTGTTCAATGTGTAACTGGCAAAAAGTTACAGCTAAAATGCCAAATGGTATCAAAATGAGCAAAATTTGGGAAAAAAGTGCATTTAATTTCGGCACTTTTTAAAAAGACCCTCTTATTCGAGTTTAAGTGCAGTGCTATGACCCCTACACATTTCAACGTTGTCTTTTAACTATTTACAACTACAATTTAACACCCGACCACTTAATTCAACCCGTTTTTACCTACAGCAATGTGTGCCAAAATTACACTATTTTATTTTATAACGATTGCTCACAACAGACGCAACGTAGAACCACAGGGACTAAAAATTCGGAAAATAGACTAAATTTTACCAGGAATGTTTAATTTTTAAACCAATTTATTGCGTAATCATAAAATGCCCATGTTCTAAAAACGAGTAACAATTTTTGTTTTTTATAAATCACACAATTTCACATGAAAATATCATAGCATAACAATTAAAAAGCTCACGACAGTCATCTACATATAATTAGCTTTTATTTGAGCTATCAAACGTCGTATTCCATCCAGGATTACCAAAAATATAGTCCAAAATCAAAAATGCCCAATTGGGAAAAGTGCCAAAATTAAATGCACTACCCTATAAGACAGATTTTATTACTTGAAATAATAAGATCACAGCAAAAATTCACCCGATCCTTCTCCTACATCTGAAACAACACCCAGATCAGCATGGATTCAAACCCAAACATTCAACAAAAACTGCCCTGCTTCAACTTATAACCAACATAGTCACTGGATTCAACCAAAAAGCTCCACCCAAGCGTACAATAGTGGCCGCCCTGGATCTCACCAAGGCATTTGACACAATCAGCATCAATATTCTAATAACCAACATAGCCAACAGCACACTTCCATCCTACATTATCAGATGGCTAAGTCGTAACCTCAAAACCAGAACCAGCAAAACAATTTTCAAAGACTCTACTTCTAAAGCCAGGATAGTTCAAACAGGAGTTCCCCAAAGCTCTGTAATCTCACCAACTCTTTTCAACCTCAACCTTTTCACCTCGGGGGCGGCCGCCCTCCCCCCCCCCCCGAAATCCGGCGAAGCCGGATTTTTTTGTAAGGGGGGACCCTTACGTTTTTTGAATTTTGGGAGAGAAAATTCTTTTTCTTAAATATTCATACAGAAACTTTTCTGATGCCTTCCAAAAGCATATTAATAGTCAAAAAACCAAATTTTCCCCGCTTCGCGGGTAGTTTAAATTGACAATTTATCTCAGTTTTTCAATTTCAAATCGATTTTGCCGCTCAATAGTTAAGGCATACATGTTAAATAAAACTACTATAAACATTATTAACCTTTTATTAACGTTTTAAACACATGTTTTAAATGGATAAGAATAAAAAAACCTTAAATTTTGTTTTAATTATCATCTGGAATTAAAATTTCTATTGTATTTTAGCGCCTTAAATTAAAAATTTTCACCCCCGGGGGCCATTCTGCCCTCCGGACTCCCCTGACAAGGGGCTCTGCTTCTTGACCTCGCTGGGGGGCTTCTCGCAGAAATGGGGGCCCAGACCCCCCATTTCTGGGGGGCTGCCGCCCCCCAGACGCCAGACCCCCCCTTTCCTCCTTTTTTTTTTCTCCTTACTTACCAATCATTATAACAATAATAATCTCCCACATTTTTACATTATTCAAAAAAAAAACCCCCTCATAGTTAGTATGTCCCCCCCCCCAGCCCGCCCCCGAGGTGAAAAGGTTGAGGTTGAAAAGAGTTGGTGAGATTACAGAGCTTTGGGGAACTCCTGTTTGAACTATCCTGGCTTTAGAAGTAGAGTCTTTGAAAATTGTTTTGCTGGTTCTGGTTTTGAGGTTACGACTTAGCCATCTGATAATGTAGGATGGAAGTGTGCTGTTGGCTATGTTGGTTATTAGAATATTGATGCTGATTGTGTCAAATGCCGTGGTGAGTTCAAGGGCGGCCACTATTGTACGCTTGGGTGGAGCTTTTTGGTTGAATCCAGTGACTATGTTGGTTATAAGTTGAAGCAGGGCAGTTTTTGTTGAATGTTTGGGTTTGAATCCATGCTGATCTGGGTGTTGTTTCAGATGTAGGAGAAGGATCGGGTGAATTTTTGCTGTGATCTTATTATTTCAAGTAATAAAATTTGTCTTATAGGGTAGTGCATTTAATTTTGGCACTTTTCCCAATTGGGCATTTTTGATTTTGGACTATATTTTTGGTAATCCTGGATGGAATACGACGTTTGATAGCTCAAATAAAAGCTAATTATATGTAGATGACTGTCGTGAGCTTTTTAATTGTTATGCTATGATATTTTCATGTGAAATTGTGTGATTTATAAAAAATAAAATTGTTACTCGTTTTTAGAACATGGGCATTTCATGATTACGCAATAAATTGGTTTAAAAATTAAACATTCCTGGTAAAATTTAGTCTATTTTCCGAATTTTTAGTCCCTGTGGTTCTACGTTGCGTCTGTTGTGAGCAATCGTTATAAAATAAAATAGTGTAATTTTGGCACACATTGCTGTAGGTAAAAACGGGTTGAATTAAGTGGTCGGGTGTTAAATTGTAGTTGTAAATAGTTAAAAGACAACGTTGAAATGTGTAGGGGTCATAGCACTGCACTTAAACTCGAATAAGAGGGTCTTTTTAAAAAGTGCCAAAATTAAATGCACTTTTTTCCCAAATTTTGCTCATTTTGATACCATTTGGCATTTTAGCTGTAACTTTTTGACAGTTACACATTGAACAAAAAATAGAAGCTTAAATTAAAGAAAACTGTCTGGAGATAATGATAGGTTTTTAAATTTTTGAAAATGATGATTTTTTGACTGAGAAACAATCGATTGTTTGTAAAAAGCCGAAATTAAATGCATACATTTAATTTCGGCAATTTTCCATTTTTAAAAAAACTAATTTAATTAAGTAAAAAAACTACTACTACAGTGAAACTATTGTACACAACGCAGTATCGTAAAAGCTTCAAAATGAGCTATCAAACATGAAAATTGGGCCATACAGTGAAAAGTTACATTGGAAAAACAAAAAAGTGGCAAAATTAAATGCACTACACTAAATGTGTATAGACCTCCAAACATTAAAGCTGAGGAAGACTGTCTTTTATTAGACTTTATTAATTTGTACATAACAAATATTACATATACATCAATATTAATAGGCGACCTAAACCTCCCGGAAATTAGGTGGAATGTTGAAACATTAATTAGCAATTCTCAAAATGATTATAAATACTATATAAAATTTTTAGAATTGGGTCTTTCTCAAGTTGTCTCTGAACTCTCTCAGTAATTTGTTTGACTTAGTCCTCACTAATGACCCTGAAATTTTTAGTAAAGTCAAATTAGCAGCTAATTTTGGTAATTCAGATCATGCTATAATATGCTGTGAGCTTAATTCTTATTTACTTTCAGAAAATAACTCTTGCGTTACTGAACTTATGGTACCTGACTTTAAAAATGCTGATTACAAGTCGTTAGCTATGCTTCTTGCAAAAGTAAACTGGCATATTAAATTTAAATATTTAAATACAGTTCAAGAGTATTGGGATTGTGTTACAGAAATAATAAGAGAGAGTATAATATTGCATGTACCATTAATAAACAAACATAAAAAACATACTAAAAAGAAATGTAAATACCCAAAACACATTTTAAAATTGCAAAACAAAAAAGACAATTGTGGAAGCATAGAACAAAAACTACAAATTAAAAAAAAATTCAAAAAAATTTCAAAAGAGTATGCAAAAAGCGTTAAAAAGTTTAGCTCTGATTTAGAAGAAGAAGTTCAAAGTCACATAAGTCACACAAGTATATAAACAAAAATTAAACCCAAAGAATCAATCCCTCCAAACTGAAAATGGTAGCTTAAAAACAGATGACGGACAAAAAGCAATAATTTTTGGAGAGTATTTTAGCTCCGTTTTCACCATAGATGATAATAGTTTACCAAATTTTGAGCCTAAAATATTTAAAAAAAACTTAAAATATAAATTTCACAGTAAGAGATGTTTTGAAATTTTTGAAAAAATTGCCTAATAAACGATCTGGCCTACCTGATGGCATATCAGCATTCAGGGCCTGTGCCAGGATTTTTGAAAGGAGGGGGCCAGACTCTAGAAAACTGAAAATAAATATAAATGCGGCGCAAAGCGCCGCATTTTGCGCTGCGAAGCGGACGCCAAGCGTCCGCCGGGGGGTCTGGGGGCTGTCCCCCAGCCGCCGGAGGCGAAATTTTTTGATTTAGCATTAAAAATGATTAAAATTAGGGCTTAAAAATACCTATTTACATTGAATTCAAGGCAGCCAGACCGGCAGAATCCACTTTTGGCATACCCCAAGAAAGAAGGTTGGGAGAAGCAGGGTTCATAATGAAGTTACCTTCGCTTTTACCTCCCGCCACCCCCCTGGACCTACCTCATCTTCCTTATTTTTTACCCCGGCCAACCCAGAAAGGGGGGGCATGGCCCCCGTGGCCCCCCTGGCACAGGGCCTGTCAGCATTGTTTTTAAAACGTTTACCCAAAGTATTAGCAGAACCTCTTTCAAAAATTTTTCAAAAATCATTTAATACTGGTGAACTACCACATGAATGGAAAATTGCGTTAACTACTCCTGTACACAAAAAATGTTGTAAATTTCAAATAGAAAATTATTGTCCTATTTCAATTACTTGTTTTTCTTGCAAAATAATGAAGCAAATTGTAAAATTTGAGCTTTCTATTTTTTTGCAACAATATTATCTCATCTTAAGCATGGTTTTAAAGATAAAAGCTCAACAATTACACAACTCCTACCTAGATTCTTATAATGATTGGACTTTAGCAGTTAATGAAAAAAAAATCTATTGATGTTGTTTATTTAGATTTTGCAAAGGCTTTTGATACTGTATCACATGAAAAGCTTTTGTATAAACTAAATAAATATGGGGTATCTGGCAAGCTTTTAAAATGGTTGGAAGCTTTTCTAACAAATAGAGAAATGAAAATTGTAATTAATAATTCTATTTCATAACCATATAAAGTCACTAGCTCGGTAACACAGGGTTCAGTTTTGGGACCATCTTTGTTTTTAGTTTACATAAATGATATTGGGGACTGCGTTCAAAATTTTGAAATAAGACTGTTCGCAGATGATGCAAAGATCTACACAAGTTTTTCAGAAGAAAATGACAATAGAGATAAATTACAAGATGATCTGAATAGAATAGCTAAATGGACAAATAACTGACAACTTAGTTTATCAGAGAATAAGTGTGAAGTTTTACACATTAACTGTTTAAATAATGAAAATCAGATGGATTATTACTTAAATAACAAGAAATTACCTACAACTAATTTAATTAAAGACTTAGGAATTTATATAAGTAAAGACTTAAAGATTTCATATCATTGTCAAAAAATAGCTGCAAAAGCCATGAAAACAGCCAACTTAATTTTTAGATGTTTCAAATCAAAATCCATTAAAAATTATCTTTCTGCATATAAGAGCTTTGTACGCCCAATCGTGGAATATAGAAGTGCTGTGTAAAACCCTTATATGGTGAAGGATAAATATTCACTGGAAAAAGTACAAAGATCATTTACAAGAGAGTTTTTAAAATATGTAACTTAAAAGATACTGACTATAAAAGCAGACTGCATATACTTGGTATTGAAACTTTAGAAAATCGTAGAGAAATAACAGATATGATTAAAACATATAAAATCATTAATGGTCTTGTAAACTTAAATCCCAACAAATACTTTGTTTTTAATACAAATTATACAAGAAGTCATTCAAGAAAAATAAAAATCCAACATACTCGTGTTAATTGTTTAATAGAGTCCCTCAAAAATGGAACTTTTAAAATAACAGCCAAAGCCAAGTAAGCGCCAAATTATTATCTCAGTTCAAAAAATCATTAAGATTATAATACAAGGGGACCGAGGTTCTTGAGGTGAAATATTTTTAGGTTGTCTGGGCCAAAAGCTTTTGACTTTGCTGTTTTTATCGCTTTTTTGACTGCTGCAGTTGTAATTTTGACTGGATCCTTGAAAAGTTTCTTAATATTTCTGAAAAAGCTACGGTTTTTTTTTTGGAGTTTTAAAGGGTTTATTTGGTGTGAATTGTTTGTTGAATTTGTTTGCCATTTCTAGAGGGTTATTAATTTTAATTCCATTAAAATTTATCGCTGAATTTGGTGAGGGTGTGGGTTTATTGTCCAGTGATTTTATTGTTTTCCAGAGTTTTGTTGGGTTGGCTTTGCGGCTAAAGTTATCCAAAAAAGAAAGAGTGCTATTTTTTGGTGGCGTTGGAGCGAATTCGGTTGTGAATGTTGTTGTTGAGCTCTTGTATCCGGGCGTAGTGTAGGTTAATTTGGCGATATGTATCACGCTCTTTGATGAGCTGATTTGTTTCTGGAGTAAGTTTAGGCTGAAAATTTTTGCGACAACCGGCAGGGATGTTGTGCGCGGAAGCTGTAAGATTAATTTAAACATTTTTTCATCTTGTTTGACCTCTGTTGAATTAGGGATGATGGATAGTTTTGTTTCTATTTCATTTTTATAACTGGTCCAGTCGGCTTTGTTGAGATTTTAAAAGTTTTCCTGGTTGTTGGAGCTATTGTCAAAGTAGTTTGAATGCTGGCAAATATAGGAAGGTGGTCTGAGCTTAACGTCGTTTGTGTATGCCAGTCTGTTCAGGTGAGGAGTGAGTCTGAGACTAAGAAGATATCTGGAGATGTTGGGTTTCCATTAGATGGAATGCGTGTTGGGGTGTTTTTTTTTAGTGATGCCATATTTGAGTTGTTTATGATGTTTGAAATGTAGTCTCTTCTGGCGTCTGTGAGGCTTGAATGCTGGATGTAATGGTGTGCGTTAATATCTCTTAGTAGAATGCTATCCTGATATTTGAGAAGATGGTTGATGTTTGGTTGGTAGTTGGAATTGCAAGAGCTGGATGGAGGAATGTAAATGTTGAAGATTAAAAGATTGGTGTTGTTGAGAATTTGTAGGCCAAGCATTTCTGCATGGGGGTCATTTTGTTATATATTTAAAGTTTTAAAGTTGATGGAGTGGTGAACGAAAAAGAGCAGACCGCCTCCATTGGAATCTCAATCTTTCCTGACTGTTGTGTAATTTGCGATTTTGGGGTCTTTAGATTTACTAGAAAGTTTGGACTCTTGGATAGCAGCGATAAGAATGTTGTTTTTCACAAAAAAGTTTGTGAGCTCTTGTATTTTGTTGGAAAATCCATTGGCGTTGAATTGCAATTTGCAAAATGTTTATAGAAGAGTCATTAGTGGTTGTCGGCGGTTGAGTAACTGGAGTGCATCTGTTGCAGAGAAAATTTTGGTTATAGTTTTTTAGACTGTTAAGATTAGAGCATTTTAAGAGCAGCCAGTTTTTACATTTATTGCATTGGACACTGTTTCAGTTAACGTTTTTGCTGCAGTGCGCGCACAGAAAAATAGTTTTTGGCGGGCCGGGTTTGGGATGAATGTCCCCGGACATTGCCATCAGTAATTGCGGCAGCCGAGATGGCTGTCGCTTAGCAGGAAAAAATAGATGCAGTCAGGCACAAAAAAGAAAAAAACTCTGGAAAGTTGCTCTGGAAAGATTGATAGGTATTGGCCTTCCCTTCCTGGATGGATCCATTCCGGCCCGGGTAGAGTCGCTGCGTAGAAGCTCCGTCGTTGACTCCCTGGCCCTGGGCACGCCACTGTAGATAACACAAGAAAATGCCCGACTACACTAAATTTTTGACCAAAATTTTGCTAAAAAAGTCACACTTTTGAACTTGTGTACTAGTTTTCTAGCAAAATCCGCGATTTTCTGATAGTTTTCTTGCGCTGCGATTTTTAAAGGAGCACTGTCACAAATCAAATTCCTATAACGCCCGAACCGGACTGCTCCTTTAATACCAAACCTACCTAACTCAACTTTGATATTTAGAGTGCTCCACTACAAGGCTACAACATTTTTAAATTGCAGCTGAATCGGTTCAGTATTAAAAGAGCAGTCCGGTTCGGGCGTTATAGGAATTTGATTTGTGACAGTGCTCCTTTAACACAGAGTTATTTTTTTGCAGTGGGGGCTGCGACTTCGTTTGCACTCAATACTAGTTTAATCGCACTGCGATTATTTTAGCACTGCAAGTCTGGCTTCGGCTGCACAACAATAAAATACAGACGCTAGTAGTTAATGGAGTAAAACAAAAAATCTGGTTCTTTTCCATAATTTAAACTGTTTTAAAGCAAAATTAACATGCCAACTAGCTTTTTAAATTTTAAATTGCACGCTCGTAGTATTGTAAAAGATACCTGTGCAACTCGATTTTATTTAATACATCTGTATTGTTTACCGTATTTTTATGACTATTATTTTTTATTTTAGTTCTTGTACTCAATATATAATACCGTGTGGAATAAACATTAATAATAATAAAATTTTCAATGGAGTAAAACGCTTCGAAACTTGTTTTATTTAATTTTAAGACGTTGGAAATTTACTTTATTTCAAAAATGTCACATCTTAATATAAAAAACAACTTTTATTCTATTAAAACACAAAATTTCGCCCCGTTTTTTGGCGGATGTCGGATTTTTGCTAGAAAACTCTCATACAAGTTCGAAAGTGCGATTTTTCTAGCAAAATTTTGGTCAAAAATTTAGTGTACAGTCGGACTTTTTTGTGTTATATATTCTTGATATTACTAAAAAAATTAGGCACATATCAAAAAGAACACAAGTTTTACGTTATTTTCTGATTAAGACTTTATCCTCTTTCAATTCTTTTTGTGTTTTAGGTAATCTTGTGCATTCAAACTAAATGTCATAAATACCATTATTTTGCTATCCAAACATACTTTCGTAATTTTTCAAATTAGTTCTTTTATTCTTCTCATATTCTATTTCGCGCATAAAAATACTTAACATTAGAAAAATTTATTAGTACATTTTTTAAAGGAGCAGTGTCTGAAACCAATTTTCTCTATCTCCTGTGAACTACTCCAATAATAGTTGGCTGATCGGACGCTACTTTCTAAAATTGCTTAGTCGTGGCCTTAGAAGCCAAAATAAAATAATAAATTGAAAGCGGATAGGGGCAGAACTAAAGGAAGTTGATTGGTAAAATTAGACCTTTAAAAATCACTCCAAGGTATGGTGAGCGTAGAAAATTATTCGTAGTTATTAGTTCGCTAATGCGTAACTATGTTTTTCCTTTGTGATTTGTTAATAAACAATAAATAATGTAAAGTATCTAAGTTAAATTCGTCCGTCCAGCCTTACTTTGGCCACCGGCTGTTATTTTTGCTATGCGCAAAATTATAAAACGAACTATCATTATTTCATAATTTCACTTATTGCCAAAATAATAGCCGGTGGCCGAAATTAAGACTGGCGGAATTTAAGTCAGTCAGCCCATGTAGAAAATGGTTTTTTTAGCGAGGAAAAGCGATTCAAAACGGAGCCGGGCACGGCGGGGGGCGTGGCCACAACGGCGAATAACGCCGCTCCCGCCGCCGATTACTCCGCCTACTACCAGCAACATCAGCAGCAGGCCGCGGCCCAAGGCACATACTACTATCCCAATCAAACACAAGTACGTCTGGCTTCTTAGATTTGGCAATTAAAAAGAATAAAATCAACGAGAAAAAGAAGTATACATACTTATTCCATTAGATTTTCGGTTTTAGTCACCGTTACTAAAGATGTTTTTCTATCAGAGTGAAAATAGTTTGGAATTAAAGTAACCACTCGTTTTTCAAAAAAATATCACCTGGAAAAAACATCTTACGGAACTTAATAATTATTATAATATAATAATAATCATACATAGGCAGACCTGTGCACTGCCCCTCCCCACCCGGAGCTATGAATACTGCATTTATGAATACTGCATTTCCATGGCGGGGGTGTGGCTAGGCGGGTCCCTATTTACTTTGACAGTTAAGAGTATGAAATTTTGATTTGAGGTGTATGTACTATGTATGTAAACCCAAAGAATTTTCTCAAATCCTTCATTTTTAGTTGTTTTAATACAGGAAGTGAGAACCCGTAGTATTACCGTTAGTTATTAGTCAATTTTAAGTAAATTCAATTAGTACTAGTGATGTTCCTTGGAGCGATCCGTTTTTGGGAGCTACGAAGCAACCTTAGGTGTTCCGTTCCGGCCTATTTTTGCACCAATTTAAAGAATAATCATAGAGTAGTGGAAATTTGTCAATATTTTTCGCAAACGATTTTTTTTTCAAAACTTATTTAAAACGATAAAAATGCAGATAGAACAACCTAAAGTCTATTAGTTTAAAAATTAGTTTAAAATCCCTTATGTAAGGGGGCGGACCTCCGGAGCTTCCTCCGATTTAAATGGTCGGAATCGGAACTCCCATTAAAAAGTCGGAGGATAGGAACATTAATACTTGGTACATGGTAGATTTTGGAAATGTAATAGCTTTTTTTTAATTTCAGGCTGCCCCTAATTACGGTTACAATCAATATGGCCAGTATTATTATCCTCCACCGCAGCAGTACCAGTAGCTGGACAAATGTGATATGATATTTTAATTGAATTTGTTGCGAAATTTAATTTAAAAGTTTAAAGGTATTGATTGTTGGGTGAACGTTTTGAAATATTATACAGTTATGAATGGGCGAGATGCTCTGGATTTGGGGGTAAAGCAGGGTTTAGTTTTAGTAAGCTAAAAATTAAATAAACACCTTCTTACAACTTCTCTTAGATTATACAGCGTATTCATAAAACCGGCAAACCCTCGCCGGCGTGATCGCGCCTGGTGTCGACGCCGGTCGTGTCATAAACGCTCGTTTATGGACAGGCAGGCAAAATTTGTTTAAGAATGAAATATTGATGCAAATGTTTTAAAAATTTACAATTTACTTTAATATTTGTTTCTTGTTAACATGGTAATTATTGCGATTAAATTTAGCGCTATTTTTTTCGTCTGCTTTGTGGAAATTTGGTATTGTTACAAAATTTTAAGAACAGCTTGCACGTCCATTAATGCAGATATTCATGACACGCCCGGCGTCGACGCCGGGCGCGATCATGCCGGTGAGGCTTCGTTGGTTTTATAAATACGGCTGAAACGCTTACCATGGCGTCTGATATTATAGAAAAACCCGAAAAAACTTGATTTAAGGTTGAACGTTTTTTTATTGACAAACAATTTTTTATTATAGAAAACTTGGTTTTTAACGTAATACATTTAACAAAGTCTAAACGTAACGTAATGCATTAACTTTTTTGTAGCGTGAGGTTAGGTTTTTTAAACCACGTAATTGGAAAATTTTATTATTGGGGGCGGGGTATCTAGCCCGTAAACTTCTACTACCATCTATGCTTACATACATAAAGGCTGGTTCATACTTATGACAAAACGTCCTTTGGACAAAGTCCAAAGAACAATTTTAGAAAAGCCAAAACTCCATTTGGACAAGCCAAAACGTCCTTTGGACTTTTTCCTTGGGACGAAGTATGAATGCTACTTAGAATTTGTCCTTTGGACAAAGTCCAAAGAACAAAATCCAAAAGGAAAAGTCCAAAGGACAAAAAGTATGAACACGTTGTCCTTTTTATTTTGTCCTTTGGACAAAGTCCAAAGGTCCTTTGGACAAAGTCCAAAGGACTTTTGTCCTTTGGACTTTGTCCAAAGGACGTTTTGTCGTAAGTATGAACCAGCCTTAATCGTGTCAAGTTTAAAAAAAAGGCGCAAATTACTTTTTTATTGTGATGTACTGTTTTTGAGTAGTATTTAAATAAAATTTACTTGTGCGGTTGTACCTGTAATTAACACATACTGTAGTTCTGTAATGGAGCTTTTGTTGTCGCTTTATTTTTTAAAAAACATAGTACAACGTCATAAGGTGCAACCCCTCTGCCTTGTACATAAAAATAAAAAAATGATTAATGTCAAGGGCGTAGCCAGAGGGTGGGGGGTTAGGGGGGTTGTAACCCTCCCCCCTTTGGGCTGGCGGAAGTAAAAATTTGGGGGTCCTAAGCATACATGGGCAAGTTGGTCCGGAGTGGGGGGTGAAACCCCAAATTAGGGGGGTTAAAATCCGAGAAACGCAAAATACCCATATCGTTTTTTTTCTGGAATGCATTTTAACCATATCGTTTTTAGATTTTGAAGGAAAAATAGGTAAAAAACGCTAATTTTAGGTCATTTCACCTTTTTACACCTTTTAAGTGATGTTACTAATGAATTTCAAAGACAATTTTTTAAGATTTTTTCGTGCTGTCGCACGATTTGTAATGTTATACCTTTTTAAACCGAAAATTTTTCATGTTTAACTTAAAAACAACAAATAACAACAAAAAGATTTGTTTAGCTCGAAGCACAAAAAATTTTACCCTTTTTAATGTCTTTTTCACGGTATTTTTAAAATTTGGAGTACAACTCCTCCTCTTTTGAAAAACTTGTATGGAGTGCAACCCCCCTCTTTCTGAAATCCTGGCTGCGCCAATGTTCATGATATAGAAAATTAAAAAAGAAACAAAGAAATTTTTACAAAAAAATTGCATATCTATGGGTTTTATTGTAGCTACCAATACGATGTCATAAATCTTCTATAATCAGCTTACACCTCAACTATGAAGAATCATTGTGTTTAATTCAATGTACACAAGGTCTCGAGAAGATTTAAAAATAATTTGTCTACGATGTTGGTTAACGAAAAAAAAACACGATCATAATACTAATACACGATAATAACATAAACTTTCAACAATTTTTCTGAATAAAATAGCTGGTTGGGCATATTTTTTTCTTCCTTTTTTTTCTACAGATACTATTCTTCCTTTCATTTCTTCCTTATAGTTTTATACAAATTATTTTCAATTCTTCTCTGGACTTTTTTGTACATTGAAGTAATTGTCGTGATTCTTGATGTACCTAATAAAGAAAAAACTATACCGCATACTAAATTCTACATTATCAGGACAGTATCCAGGGAGGAATATGGGGGATATATCCCCCTCAAATTCTGAGGAAGCAAAAAATTTTGTAAGGGTCCCTCCCTTTGGTTTTTACAAAAAAAATTGAGAAAATATTTTTCCCATTAGAGTTTTCCTGCGACATATTTAATGCATAAAAACACAAAAAAATTTCTGCTTCGCAGACATTGTTCTTCATTAATATCATAGGTACCAATTTCTAGATTTTACTCAATCGGTGAATAAATGATAATATCTGTAGCGAAAAGTCTTCTTCGTATATAACATTTCTACATCCAGTTAAAAAATATTCATTGCATTTTATTCCTCAACCGTTATTTACAATTACCATAGTCCTGCTAGTAATGGCGTGCTTAAGACGGAGGCAGCCACCCCCACCCCCAAATACAGCGAAGCCAGATTTTTTTGTAAGGGGAGATTACATTGTGTTTTTATAATTTTAGAAGAAAAAAAATTTGTTTTAATATTAGTTGAGAAACATTCCTGATGCATTTTAAAAGTATATAAACAGTCAAAAACCCAAAATTTCCCCGCTACGCGGGAAGTTTAAATGGTCTATGGCTTTCAATAGTCAAGGCATATACATGTTTAAACTACTTTAAATAATAAATTAAAATTTATCAACGATTTTACATATTTAAAAAAAATTACATAATTATTTGTAATTTAAAGTGATAAAATCACGCTTTAAATGGATAAACAATCTATAAATTAATTTATTAAAATTTTCTTTAATTTTCTACCTTACATTTTTTAATTGAATAAATTTTTTAAGTGTGTTTAGGTGCCTCAAATTTTTTTCCTGGGAGGCATTCTGCCCCCCCCCCCTCTGAACTCTGAGTAAAAGGCTCTGCTCCTTAACCCTGCTGGAGGGTTCAAGCTCAGACCAGACCCCTTCAGAGTTAATTCCCTCCATTCAAATTATAGAATTTAAAATTTTTAAAAAGGTTTTTAATAGTAGTTTTTAACGTGCTGTCAAAAAAATTTTCCTGGAGGGTTGGCACCACCTCCTCCCAGACCCACCTTAGTTGCGGGGCTCCGCCACCCCCAAACCCCCCCCCCCACCAGCCGCCCGACCAAAGGAAAATTACAAAATTTAGCTTTGCTGTCCATATTTTACAGAGAAGTCACATCCCCGCCAAGAAAACACACTCTATAGAGAAATAGTGAATACTAATAAAACTACTGTTAAACTTGATTCTCCTTTGGCCAAATGCCTAATTTTTTGGTGCACGTTTTTAATAAACTATAATGTGTAATAAAACATAAATTCGAACGAAATAGACCGTTTTTTAGTTTGTATACCCTTTTGTTTTTTAAAACTGAGCCTTTTAAACGTGATCTAAATTGCGATCTTCAAAATAATCAGCATTTTTACTGTTGATTTTTTAGTCAAATAATATAATAAAAAAACGTAACATTAAGAATTATTTTAAAATTATCTAATTTTACATGTCTGTTAAAAAAAGAAAAGAGTTATGATTTGTGATATCTTGGTAATTTTTTAGACCAAGTGCTAATTTGGGGAAACTTTTATCCATGAAATGAATTTTAAAATGTCCCACAATTATTTTTTTAGCAAATATTGTATTTAAAAGTCATTAGGGAAATCGATCAAAATCCATCCAGCTGTTATCCAACATTTAACGGATCTTCCCATTAAAGGTGCAGTATATTAAATCATGGTGTATTTTTTATGGGACCGGGACAATTCGCTCCTGCCAATTCGCTCCCGGACAATTCGCTCCCGGGAGTTTTTATAAACGCAAATCTTATCAAACCAACTTCATTAGGGACAATTCGCTTCCAGGACAATTCGCTCTCGAAAGTTTTTATAAACGCAAATCTTATTAAATCTACTTCATTAGGGACGATTCGCTCCCTGGAGAATTCACTCCCTGCTCAATTCGCTACTGGCATTTTTAATAAACTCGATTCTTTAAAAGTAATTCATTTATATTTACCACAGGGAAAAATTTTTGAGGGACCTCAAAAAAAAAACAAAAAAAGTTAAGCAAATTAAGCTTATTAGTATGAAATTCAGGTATGTTTAGCAAAAGTTTTTAGGTTTTTAATATCAGAAAAATATGGGTAATATTTTAGTTATGTAAAATGTTTAGATTTTTAATTGGCTAAAAAACTATTAAAGGTTTTGTTGATTTTCGATGACGCCATCAACAACGGTTAACCGCGCAGTGACTTAGCACATTTAATATAAGGAAAGAGCGCTCCGCGCTCTTCCCTGATTTTGTCTTTATTTATTTATCAAAAGCCAAAAGGATTCTAGCAAAAGACGAAACAAAGTTTCGAAAAAAAAGCCTTATATTAAATGGAATAGTATAAAGCTACATAAGTCTAAAAACTAAATGCCAGAAAAGACTGAAACAAGTCTCTTTAAAACCTGTAAATTAATAACAGATTTTGTGAAATTTTCAGAAAAACAAAACCGAATAAAAACTATACGTGTAAAAGCTTTAGTTTGCGTTTTTTAACCATTAATAAAAGTTAATTCACATTAATTTTTCTCAAAGTGGATTAACTTTTACATGAGTTAACCAGCTGTAAATACCACAGTATTAGTTAAGTCACACGTCGTCAAAACGATACAAAAAAAGTATAACGCAAGCATCACAGTAACCATGAAAAATTTTTGTCAAAATAAGTTATCGCATTGCGCATTAAATTTTGTAATTTATCATTATTTTCGTATAAAACAAAACATACCGCCATATTAACGGCTTTTTAAAATCAAATATCAAGTTCTAAGTCCGAAAAACTTTGAAAAATTCAGATTTAATATAAGGCGACTTTTAATTTAACAAATAACTTGACAGCTAATTTGTTTTATGTAATAAATAGAAACATTAAAGAAAAAGTCGCCTTATATTAAATCTGAATTTTTCAATGTTTTTCGGACTTAGAACTTGATATTTGATTTTAAAAAGCCGTTAATATGGCGGTATGTTTTGCTTTATACGAAAATAATGATAAATTACAAAATTTAATGCGCAATGCGATAACTTATTTTGACAAAAATTTTTCATGGTTACTGTGACGCTTGCGTTATACTTTTTTTGTATCGTTTTGACGACGTGTGACTTAACTAATACTGTGGTATTTACAGCTGGTTAACTCATGTAAAAGTTAATCCACTTTGAGAAAAATTAATGTGAATTAACTTTTATTAATGGTTAAAAAACGCAAACTAAAGCTTTTACACGTATAGTTTTTATTCGGTTTTGTTTTTCTGAAAATTTCACAAAATCTGTTATTAATTTACAGGTTTTAAAGAGACTTATTGTTTCAGTCTTTTCTGGCATTTAGTTTTTAGACTTATGTAGCTTTATACTATTCCATTTAATATAAGGCTTTTTTTTCGAAACTTTGTTTCGTCTTTTGCTAGAATTTCCGCCTTTTAATGCATTGAATTCAATGTCATTTATTAAAGATATAAAACATTAAAAAATTTACTCATTTTAAAAGAAACGTCATGGTCTCCTCATGATATGAATACAATTGTTTTCATATCCAAAACTTCAATGTAATTTTAAGCAGTATACTATACAAAAATTAAGTCTGGGTAACTCCGTAAAATTGTATGAAACCTGAAAGAACCATATAAAATAGTGTGGTTTTCTTCTGTTTAAATTTTTTTAGTTAGACCTGCTGATTTAACCACTTTTTTGGAAATTAGCTTTATTTGGACTTCTGTTTTGTGCTTGATTTTTCTGGATTGATGGTTTATTTTTAAACAACAAAACCACATTATTGTAAATGGTTTTTCCAGGTTCCATACAATTTTACGAGGTTACCCAGACCAGTCTTTTCTCGCATTAAATTTTTGGAGTGATTGTAGCTTCATAGTATTCCATATAAAAAAGACTTTTTTTCTGTTTCGATTTTGATAAATTTCCGTCTATTGAAACATTGTATCCCGCAGCGCTCACACATCACCCAAGCTTTATTTCATTTTATTTTTTTAAATATTTTTATTGTTGCCATATGGCTGCTAATTAGTGGTAAGGATATTTTTTCGCTCTTCCCGTTGAAAATTAGTAATTTTTATAAGAGGTAAGGAAAAGAAACCAAAAAAAAACCGCAGAGAAAACAAAAGACAAAAACAGAAGAAAAAAACACACAAACCAAAAAAAAAAACACACAAAAGAGAACCGAAGAACGAAAAAAAAAGAACCAAAAGACACCCAACCACAGAAAAAACCCAAAAAAAAAAAAAAAGACCCACCAACAAAAACAACACGAAAAAAAAACCAGAACAAAACCAAAGCAACAAAAAAAACAACCCACCAACAACCCCGCAACCCAAACAACAAAACACAGCCCCCGACCAAAGGACAAAGCTAAGCAGTTTCGAAATGAAGACCGAAAAGTCTTTGTCCGTTATAGTGATTTTGGTGAACCATATTTGTATGATCTAGATAACAACTGCATTCTGGAGATTAAGGGCCTAGACAAAACTTCAAAATAGGATGAAGTGCAACCCAGTTGCTGTAAAATATATCGTAAAAATAAAAATTTTAATATTTTAAAAACTGTAGAAACTCTCCAAATCATGTCTCTAAACAGTAGATCACTTTTAAATTACTTGAATGAGTTTGAGCTCTTAATATCTGGAGCAGATGTTAACTACGGGTCCCCTGATGTGATATGTGTTCAGGAGTCCTGGCTGAGTGAGCAAATACCAGATCAATTAATAATTCAAAATTCTGATTACAACCTACTTCGTAAGGATAGGACTATTAGCAAAGGGGGCGGGGTATTAACACTTATAAATAAAAACATAAAACATAGTGAAGTTGTAATTGACAAGAAGTATCATAATTTAGAGATAATAGTGACTGATCTTATTATTACAAGTAACAAAATCCGTTTAATTAATGTATACAGACCTCCTAACATTAAAACTGAAGATGACATGTTATTATTAGATTTTATTAAGTTTTACACAAATAATCATTCACATACAACTATACTAATAGGTGACATGAACTTACCAGGAATAAAGTGGGATTCTGATAAAATTCTTAGCAACTCTCAAAATGAATCTAAATATTACACAACATTTCTACAATTAGGACTCTCCCAACTAGTTCTTGAGCCATCTAGAAAACAAAATTTCTTAGATTTACTACTTACTAATGACCCTGAGATCTTCAATAAAGTACAGCTGGCTGCAAATTTTGGCAATTCTGATCATGCTGTAATTTGTGGTGAAATAAACTTAAATCTATATAAAAATAGTCATAAAACTGAACACTTGGTACCTGACTTTAAAAATGCAGACTACTGCAGCATAGCCCTGTTTTTAGCTTCTCAAAACTGGGATTTAAATTTTAAATATTTAAATACAGTCCAAGAGTACTGGAATGAATTTGTAGCCGTTTTAACAAAATGTATTCAATTACATGTGCCTTTAATAAACAAACATAAAACATATTCTAAGAAAAAAGTTCAGTATCCAAAACATATTTATAAACTCCAAAATAAAAAGAAAAAGTTGTGGAAAACTAGACATAGTAACAATAATTTTAAAAATCAATTTAAAACAATTTCAAAACTTTATGCAAATAGTGTCAAAAAGTTCAAATCAGATCAAGAAGAAGAGGTTCTTAAATCACATGATATTGGTCATTTTTATAAATATATAAACAAATCGCTAAAATCCAAGGAAGCTATTCCTCCAATACAATGTGTAGATGGTAGTTTTGAAACTGAAGATTCTGAAAAAGCAAAAATTTTTGGTGACTATTTTGCCTCTGTCTTCACCAAAGATAATAATAATTTTCCATATTTTGAACCAAAAAACAATCAAATACTTGAAAACATAAATTTTACTGTAAGAGATGTTTTAAAATTTCTTAAAAAACTGCCTAATAAATTGTCTCGTTCTCCTGATGGCATTCCTGCTCTTTTTCTAAAGCGATTAGCAAAAGTTATTGCAGAACCCCTTTCTAAAATATTTCAAAAATCTTTTGATTCAGGTGAACTTCCAAGTGATTGGAAAATTGCACTTACTACACCAGTGTACAAAAAATGTGCAAAATGTCAAAAAGAAAACTATCGTCCAATCTCTCTTACATGTTTTTCTTGTAAAATAATGGAACAGATTGTAAAAGCTGAGCTTTCTATCTTTTTTGTAAATATATTATCTCACCTTCAGCATGGTTTTAAAGATAAAAGCTCAACAGTTACACAACTTCTTGATGTCTACAATGATTGGACTTTGGCTTTTCAAGGTAAAAAATCAGTTGATGTAGTTTACTTGGATTTTGCTAAAGCTTTTGATACTGTATCGCATCAAAAGCTTTTGTTTAAATTAAATAAATATGGTATTTCTGGTAAGCTTCTAAAATGGATAGAAGCTTTTTTAACTAATAGAGAAATGAAAATAGTAATAAACAATACTTTTTCCCCTTCATACCCAGTTACAAGTTCAGTACCACAGGGTTCAGTTTTGGGACCGTTTCTCTTTCTTGTTTATGTAAATGATATTGTCAATTGTGTCCAAAATTCAGAAATTAGACTTTTTGCAGATGATGCAAAGGTTTATACTAGTTTTTCAGACTCAAATGATAATCAAATTAAATTACAAGATGATCTAAATAGAATTGCCCAATGGGCCCAAGATTGGCAGCTCAATCTATCTGAAAATAAATGTGAAGTACTACATTTAAATATTTGTAAAAATGTGCACAAAACGGATTATTACTTAAATAATAAGAAGCTACCTAAAACTAATATGGTAAAAGACTTAGGTGTGTTCATCACTAGTGACTTAAAGTTTTCAACACATTGTAAAAAAATAGCTAGTAAAGCTTTAAAAACAGTAAACTTAATTTTTAGATGTTTCAAATCTCAATCCATTAAAAACTATCTTATTGCTTATAAAAGTTTTGTTCGTCCTACTGTTGAGTATGCAAGTGTTGTTTGGAACCCATATATGACTAAAGATAAATATATTGTAGAAAAAGTCCAACGCTATTTTACCAAACGAGTTTTTAAAGTTTGTAACTTAAAAGATACTGGATATATAAACAGACTAAAAACACTTAATCTAGAAACTTTGGAGAAAAGAAGAGAAAAGATGGATATGTTTGAAACATTTAAAATCTTAAACCAACTGGTAAACTTAAATCCTGAGAAATATTTTGTTCTTAACCCAAATTCAACCAGAGGACATTCAAAAAAACTCAAAAAAGAGCACTCAAGAGTCAATTGTAGAAAATACAGTTTTTTTAATAGAGTTATAAGTAAATGGAATTATCTAAATGAAGATCAAGTTAGTTCCAAAACTCTGTACCAATTTAAAAAATCTTTGATGAATTAACTAATGGAAATTTAAATGGCTAAATAAAGAGCTTTATTTTTTAAGGCCTTTAGTCATTTTTTTTCTAGTAAATCTAAATCAGCCAGGTCTTCTCTCAATTTTGTGATTTTTGGTGTTATTGTAACTCAACTGGGTTGCAATCGCATTTGTGTTTGTTTTGTCCTTCTTACTGTTTTCTTTATGTATTACTAGAAAAATAAAATCTTGAATCTTGAATCTTGAAAAAAAAAATGTAAAAATAAAACCAAAAAAAAACAAAAAAAAAAACCCACCCCCACAACCCCCCCCCCCCCCCCCCCTGTTCACAACAGTCGATCAGCTGTTTATGAGCATGGTTTGCAATGTAATGTGTTAATACATCAAAAAAAGTTTTTGGTGTTAGGAAAATCTGGATTTTCTTGTGAATTACTAATTAAAGAGGCGTTACTAATCCGCAATATCAACCTGAGTTTGACGTACAACTAGCCTCTGAACCTCTATATTTAGTCTGACTGTTGTGTTTTTATCATAAGTTTTAATTGTGTAATTTTGTAAAAAAAAGTTTTTCTGGCGCGTTTTTTTGTATTTTTTCAAAATTATTTGTTTTTTCTCTCTCCTGTTTTATCAACGTAATAAATTTACTTTGTACGTTTTGCAAAATTTCGCAAAATTTTATAAAAAAACTTTCAAAAGTGTTTTTAAAACTTTTATTTACAATCAGTTTAAATTATTAGTATAATACCGTTTGTTTTGCAACCAGTTCCTTATTTTTAAATTGTCAAAATTTAGTAGGTTTTTCCACATTAAGTAATATTTTGTATTGTGCAGCTTTATTTCATTTATATTATAGTACAATTTTTCACGTTTTATACTTAACCTTGTGGTTTTTAGATCTATATGATTGATAATAGTAATTGTGTTTTACCGAAAGCTCTTGAGATGATAAAAGTTTTAACGTTTGTTCTAATCTTTGCAATCAGACTACGGTTCCCAAAGACCAAAAGCTTACATAATGAAGAAGGCTTCATGCACAATGAAAAAAGGGAAAAAGGCTGAAAAAATTTAAAAAGGTTTTTGAATGACTAACTATTTGGTCACGTGGAATTATTCTGTAAAATTATTGGTTTTTTCACAATTAATAAGCAAGAAAACTGATGAAGACCTGGACAATTCGCACCCGGTACGATTAACTTCCGGAAATTTTGCTGCCGGTGTCGCAGAATAGATCTTCCCCCCTATTTTTCTTCCCCCCCCGGAAGATTTATTCTAGTGCGCTCTAGAATAGATCTTCCCCCGGAAGATTTATTCTGGTGCGCTCTACAATAGATCTTCCCCCCCGGAAGATTTATTCTTATTTACGCCAGAATAGATCTTCCCCCCTCAGAATAGTTATTCCCCTCGGAAGGATTTGATGCAAAAACGCACCCTAGGGCCCGAAAAAAGGCCCGATTAGTGTGAAAACGCCAAAAAACTATGAAAAAACGCACCCGCCTATGAAAAAAGTGCCCCATGGCGGGAAAAGTCAAAAGGAAAGAACGCACCTTAGAAAAACAGCACCTGCAAAAAAAGGGCCTCACTAGTGTAAAAACGCTGAGAAACTATGAAAAAACGCACCCGCCTATGAAAAAAGGGCCCCACAGTTAGAAACTGTTTTTTTTTGTTACGTAAACAGGTAATCTGCGAAAAAAAAGCATGTGCGTGAGAAAAATTTTTGATGAAGCGGTGATAATTCAAAAAAGTACGAACACTATAAACAGTATGAAAGGAAAACATTTTTTAAGAATAAACAGCTTGTGCAACTAAAAAAATTTACAATATTCATGTAACAGAAGTAATAGGTAAAAGAAAACAAGTGAATTAAAATTAATATGTAACATTACATTTTTTAAAATATAGCAGATATTATTAATTTTATTTAATAATCATTTTTAATAATCATAATCATTAAATCATTAATTTTATTTAATATCATTTTTTCTAATAACAAATGAAAAATTGAAACTACAAGACATAGGTTTAACGGTTAAAATAAAAAAGAACATATTTTAATATTTTGCCATTAATCTTCTTGGTCAATATCTTCGCGGATTTTTGTTATTATAACATCGAAAAAAAATTTAAACGGCAACGGTCATGAGAAAATCAAAAATATTTTTTCTATTTTTTATAAAGACATTAGTTAGTTTTTAGGTTTATAAAAAAATTTTTCTCGTATTTTTAAGCTACCAATACGGTCCAATGTATTCGATTAAAACATCTTTAAAAATTTTTTAAAAGTGATTTCAAAATTGTTTAAGATTACAGTGTTACCTCCTGAATAAGTTGAATTCGTAGGTTATAGTGTTTAAAAAAAAAGTCAAAAAAATTTCTAAATCTTCATTCTGGTCACCAATACTGAAAAGAGCTTTTTATTTTATCTATTTTAACGATTCAAAACACTTTGGGAATAAAGCTGATTTTGTACACGTTTTCGAAAATTCATCTTTTAATTGAAGGTTTATTTTTAAGTTTAAACTTTTTAAACTCTCGCTTGAATTATTTTAAAAACGTTTAAAACATTTTTAAAAAAACTTAAAATAATCTCGAATTATCGTTCTATTTATTTTAAATTATTTAGTGGTAAAAATAGAAAATTTGATAATAGTACTGTTTTATAACAATAGCGGCGGCGGTTACATTTATGTCAAAATATATTTAGTATAGTATGGTGTACCTTATGAATATAAACAAAATACGAGAATAAATTTTGTTTGTGAGAATGACTATGATTTTTACACGTTTCCAGAGAATTTTTCTTTTATTTTTTATTAATATATTTTCAATAGAAAATTAGTTTAAACCCCCGTATGTTAGTTTAAAAATGTTATAAAAACTCTTAAAAATTGGGAACAAATAAAAACAATTGTGGAATGTGCTTCGTAATTGCCAAAAAGGGTAAAAAGATAAAAATTTGTTACTCGGGGTTGTTTAAAAAAAATGGGGTGAACACAGGAATAACCAGATAATTATTTCGGCCAAAAAAATGGCAAAATAATTATTATATCATTTTTAAAAACATTAGAAGGATAAATTTTGTTTCCACACAATTTTACGAAAAAAATTGTATAAAATCTACGTATGTATTTATCTGATTTTTTCTGCTAAATAATATAAATCGTCTATTTACTTTTTTTAATTTGCCGTATTAATTTATTAGCTGATAAGTTCAAAATAAGTTACATTTAACTCTGCAATTTAGTAACTTGGATTAGTTTTGTTCTTATATTGTTATGTTTTCTTGCTTTTATCATTAAAGTTGTTAAAAGTAAAAATTACATTTAATTTTTAGAAAAATCCTCAAATATAGACTAGCAGAGGACGTAAGTATGGCCAATAACTATAATTTGAGGATTTTGCATTATGTATTAAAAAGGTATAAATAACCAATTATAACAAAAAATCGAGCAAATAGTGTTACTATTAAACTATTTTTTTCTTCATTTATTTTTCTGATTTGTTTTAGATTTGTTGCATTGTCTCTTGCTAAATAAACATCAGTGTTTGGTTTATTTTTTAAATTCCACGTTTAAAAGCTTTTAATTAAACACTTAAACAAAAACAAAAAAATGTATTCGATAGATATACATAATATTAAAAAAAACTAAAAAAAACATACATTTATGTGGATAAAATTTTGCTCGATAGGTGCTGTTTTTCATAAGACGCTAGCTCCTAGTGTGTTGAATAACGCTTTGTTTACGTAATAAAAAAATAGTTTTCGACAATGGGGCCCTTTTTTCGTAGGCGGGTGCGTTTTTTTCACAGTTTCTCAGCGTTTTTACACCAGTGGAGCCCTTTTTTCGCAGGTGCATTTTTTTAGGGTGCGTTCTTTCTAGTGTTGTAAAAAGTATTGATTTTGGATTATTTTAAGTAAAAGTAAAAGTAATTTGAAAAAGTTTAATTTAAGTAAAGTAAGAGTAAAAGTAATTTGTAATTTTTTAATTTAAGTAAAGTAAAAGTAATAAAGTAACAGTCAAAATTTTATTAAAGTAAAGTAAAAGTAAGACCTATTTTTTAAAGTAAAAGTAAGAGTAAAAGTATAATAAAAGTAATTTTGAAATGAAGAAAAACACCGGTTTTTGGAGCTCCAGAGCTCCGTCCCAAAGTTTTTTGCTAATTTTTTGTATAAATTATCATTTTAATAAGTTTTTAGTCAAAATAAATGGTTTTAGCGTGTTAGTGGCTTAAAAAATGTTCTCTTGCCATTTACTTTACAAAAAGCCCATGGGGAATTTACCCTTTCAAATTACTTAAATTTTACTTAAATTAATTTAAGTATTTGCAGAGGAAAATCCGAGTAAGAGTAAAAGTAAAAGTATTTGAAATTTCAAAAGTCGAGTAAGAGTAAAAGTAAAAGTAATTGAAATTTCAAAAGTCGAGTAAAAGTAAAAGTAAAGGTAGTCCAAAATCCGTTACTTTTATTACTTTAAGTAAAAGTAAAAGTAACTTTTTACAACACTAGTTCTTTCCTTTTGATTTTTCCCGCCATGGGACCCTTTTTTCATAGGCGGGTGCGTTTTTTCATAGTTTCTCGGTGTTTTTTCGCGGGTGCATTTTAACTAGGGTGC
>JASAMX010012694.1:0-2500 GCA_030248175.1 Microlaimidae sp. YZB2_3
TTAAAGGCGGTCGTACTTTACGCTCCACAGGCCGCTCATAATTCTACTTTAAGCTCCTCATTTTGCAGAGGCGTGCAAAATGAGTAAACAGATCAGCAAGTAGCTGGTTGACCAGAGTGGGGATTACAGCGTGTTGCAAAATACAAACTCCTGGCTTTTTGTTTCTAAAATTCCGCATATATAAGTGGCGCGGTTTCGTTGGAAATTTCAGGTTATATGATTTCTTTGACTCGACTGGACAGGCTTTAAAGACCGCTAGGAGAGTTTTCGGAAAAACGTAACGCCACCTTTCTAAGAGGGTTCCGAAAAGGAACCCTCCATTTTCTTCAACTGTTTATTCACCCCCTGGGTTGTCCGGGGTTTGTTGTTGTGTCCCCTTTTGAAGAGCCAAGTCGGCTCCGGTTGTATTATAACCGGCCAACGTTATTTTTAGTGTTTTGTTTGGCTCCCCCTCCCCCTCTTTTCAAAAAACTTTGGCAAAAATTGGTCGAACCTTATGGCCAATACTTTCGAGCCCCCCTACAGAGAAACCGCGCCAACTAGCGTCCTATGCAAAGTTGGTAGTTTTTATATCCTGATCCAATTGCGGTTTATTCCCCCCTAGTCGCCCGGCTAATACTTGCAGATTGGTGGAATAACGATCGCAAGTTCAGCCCAGGTAAAATGGCCCACCGTGGCTTAGTCGGTCAGTTTAGGTCAGAGCTAGTCGGCGCTAGCTGTGTAAGATTATCTTTATAGACACTTAAGTTTAGTTAAGTTAGGGTTTCCCTTAAGTTAGTGGTGATTTAGGTTTTCCCCATTTCCCTTTCTTAAGCTAAGGCCCTTTTTAACTTAAGGGTTAGTATTTTGGGTTACCCGCCGGCACCGTTTTTACCAGTCTGCCTCCGCGTAGGTTTTTTGGGTAAGTTGCCGTCAAAAACGTGCCAAAATTACTAAAAACCGGTATTTACTTGGCTTTAAGCCATATTTTTGTATTTTCCCCCTTCAACGCCAGCAGCTTCAGCTAACTTAAAAGCGCCTATTTTTAGTTAAGTTACCGCCCAGGCTAAGCACAATCAACATAGTAAAATTTATAATATTTTTATAGGTAACACAATAGGCTAAGTAAAGTCCCCTTCAGGCGCCGTCCCGTAAAATAGGCTTACCCCACTTTCTTTGTGTAACGTGTACTGGCCCGGTTATACCTTGGTTGGCCACTAATAAACTTAAATACCGTAAATACGCGTTTGGCAGTTTGACCGAAGCTTAGTCGGTTAACCCCCTATTTAGCTCTCGTCAAATATAGGTACTAATTAACTTAATAGCGGAACCGACTGAGTTTACCTTTACCTGACTGGCGCCAAAGACCGAACTTCGCAGCGACTAGCAAAAGCCCGCTAGGGCGTAAGTGGATCAACTTTCTAACTTCTCTCTCCTAATCTTTCCTAGGCGGACAAATGTGCGCCGTAGCTGATCCCCTACTGATTTCAGGCGCTACAATGCCTATAGTCTACGACTTCTTTGCATAAAGTCTGCTACTTTTTTGCACTTAATACTGCCTTGTTTACATTTCGTTTATTTTTAAACTGGAAGGCTACACTACAAAAATATAACCAATTTGAGCTAAAATTTTGTGTTAAATGTGTAAACGTGGTTTATTTGACCTTAAAATGTCAATTTTTTATCGTAACGAAAAACATCGAATTTACAACGTTTGAAATTTATATTTCAGGGAGTTACTAATCTTTTTGAAATTTGGAATGAATGGGTAATATTTATTAATAAATATTTTATTCAGTTTTTCATAGGTAGATACAATTCAAATTCCAGTATCAATTACAGTTATATTTATATTTGCATTTTTAGATTTTATTAAAATTTTTACAAAAGCTTAAAATAAACAACTGTTTTTATATGGCATATGTTTAATTGTTGACGTTCTGTTATTAGAAAAAAAATAATACTTGAAGAGACGAAACAAAAACCTTTAAACTTTATTTAAAAAAGGAAAATTTTATCTATTTAAAAAAATTTATATTGCAAATGGTTTCGCTATTGAAAAAACGCAATAAAAATGGTCCAGGAAGACCTTAAAATCAAGCTTTCAAGATAATAAAATGTAAATCATGGGTGGCGCGGGAGCGCCACGGGGCGATTTAGCCCCGTGGTGCCGCGCCAACCATTATTAGAGAACGTGGGTAAATTTTGAAATTCAGAACCTTCTTCTTCTTCTTCTTCTTCTTCTTCTTCTTCTTCTTCTTCTTCTTCTTCTTCTTCTTCTTCTTCTTCTTCTTTTTCTTCTTCTTCTTCTTCTTCTTCTTCTTCTTCTTCTTCTTCTTTTTCTTCTTCTTCTTCTTCTTCTTCTTCTTCTTCTTACTTTCTTATTCTTCTTCTTCTTCTTCTTCTCCTTCTCTTCTTCTTCTTCTTCTTCTTTTTCTTCTTCTTCTTCTTCTTCTTCTTCTTCTCTTCTTCTTCTTCTTCTTCTTCTTCTTCTTCTTCTTCTTCTTCTTCTTCTTCTTCT
>JASAMX010012694.1:5000-12491 GCA_030248175.1 Microlaimidae sp. YZB2_3
AGAAGAAGAAGAAGAAGAAGAAGAAGAAGAAGAAGAAGAAGAAGAAGAAGAAGAAGAAGAAGAAGAAGGTTCTGAATTTAAAAATTTACCTACGTTCTCTAATAATGGTTGGCGCGGCACCACAGAGCTAAATCGCCCCGTGGCGCTCCCGCGCCACCCATGATTTACATTTTATTATCTTGAAAGCTTGATTTTAAGGTCTTCCTGGACCATTTTTATTGCGTTTTTTCAATAGCGAAACCATTTGCAATATAAATTTTTTTAAATAGATAAAATTTTCCTTTTTTAAATAAAGTTTAAAGGTTTTTGTTTCGTCTCTTCAAGTATTATTTTTTTTCTAATAACAGAACGTCAACAATTAAACATATGCCATATAAAAACAGTTGTTTATTTTAAGCTTTTGTAAAAATTTTAATAAAATCTAAAATGCAAATATAAATATAACTGTAATTGATACTGGAATTGAATTGTATCTACCTATGAAAAACTGAATAAAATATTATTAATAAATATTACCCATTCATTCCAAATTTCAAAAAGATTAGTAACTCCCTGAAATATAAATTTCAAACGTTGTAAATTCGATGTTTTTCGTTACGATAAAAAATTGACGTTTTAAGGTCAAATAAACCACGTTTACACATTTAACACAAAATTTTAGCTCAAATTGGTTATATTTTTGTAGTGTAGCCTTCCAGTTTAAAAATAAACGAAATGTAAACAAGGCAGTATTAAGTGCAAAAAAGTAGCAGACTTTATGCAAGAAAGTCGTAGACTATAGGCATTGTAGCGCCTAAATTCAGTAGGGGATCAGCTACGGCGCACATTTGTCCGCCTAGGAAAGATTAGGAGAGAGAAGTTAGAAAGTCTATCACTTACGCCCTAGCGGGCTTTTGCTAGTCGCTGCGAAGTTCGGTCTTTGGCGCCAGTCAGGTAAAGGTAAACTCAGTCGGTTCCGCTATTAAGTTAGTAATTAGTACCTATATTTGACGAGAGCTAAATAGGGGGTTAACCGACTAAGCTCTCGTCTAAACTGCCAAACGCGTATTTACGGTATTTAAGTTTATTAGTGGCCAACCAAGGTATAACCGGGCCAGTACACGTTACACAAAGAAAGTGGGGTAAGCCTATTTTACGGGACGGCGCCTGAAGGGGACTTTACTTAGCCTATTGTGTTACCTATAAAAATATTATAAATTTTACTATGTTGATTGTGCTTAGCCTGGGCGGTAACTTAACTAAAAATAGGGGCGCTTTTAAGTTAGCTGAAGCTGCTGGCGTTGAAGGGGGGAAATACAAAAATATGGCTTAAAGCCAAGTAAATACCGGTTTTTAGTAATTTTGGCACGTTTTTGACGGCAACTACCCAAAAAACCTACGCGGAGGCAGACTGGTAAAAACGGTGTGGGTGGGTAACCCAAAATACTAACCCTTAAGTTAAAAAGGGCCTTAGCTTAAGAAAGGGGGAATGGGGAAAACCTAAATCACCACTAACTTAAGGGAAACCCTAACTTAACTAAACTTAAGTGTCTATAAAGATAATCTTACACAGCTAGTGCTGACTAGCTCTGACCTAAACGGACCGACTAAGCCACGGTGGGCCATTTTACCTGGGCTGAACTTCGATCGTTATTCCACCAATCTGCAAGTATTAGCCGGGCGACTAGGGGGGAATAAACCGCAATTGGATCAGGATATAAAAACTACCAACTTTGCATAATACGCTAGTTGGCGCGGTTTCTCTGTAGGGGGGCTCGAAGTATTGCCATAAGGTTCCACCAATTTTTGCCAAAGTTTTTTGAAAGAGGGGGAGGGGGAGCCAAACAAAACACTAAAAATAACGTTGGCCGGTTATAATACAACCGGAGCCGACTCGGCTCTTCAAAAGGGGACACAACAACAAACCCCGGACAACCCAGGGGGTGAATAAACAGTTGAAGAAAATGGAGGGTTCCTTTTCGGAACCCTCTTACAAAAATGGCGTTACGTTTTTCCGAAAACTCTCCTAGCGGTTGGAGAGGCTGTCGAGTCGAGTCAAAAAAACCTTATAAACTGACTTTTTGGCGAAACCGCGCCACTTATATATGCGGAATTTTAATAACAAAAAGCCAGGAGTTTGTATTTTGCAACACGCTGTAATCCCCACTCTGGTCAACCAGCTACTTGCTGATTGTTTACTCATTTTGCACGCCTCTGCAAAATGAGGAGCTTAAAGTAGAATTATGAGCGGCCTGTGGAGCGTAAAGTACGACCGCCTTTAAGGGGAGGGAAAGAAAAATATTTAATAATTAGGCGGAAGGCAAAGGGGCGCCGGGGGAAAAGGGGAACCAATGCACGGCGACACTTTTGCGTCGCATCTTCCCACCCAGTTTGAGCCGTCCCCGGCGAACCAGGACAAGCAGAAAAAGGGTAGGCGAGCGGACGGAAAAGTGTTGCCGTGATGGTTAGCAGCACTGTTTTACCCGTATTTAAACAAAATTGAAGCTGCTATGGGAGGAAAGTCTGCGTTGGTGTAGGTCTATTTTTTTTAAACATAACACAAAAAAACACATATATTTTATTTAAAAATAACTGGCCTAACTCAGGCGGTGCCAGCGAAGGGGGACACCAAAAAACTTACAACAAAGCCCTCCACCAGGGCAATCCGGAAAACCGGCTTTTTTGATAAGGTGGAACAAAAACACTATTTTTAATTTTTTAAGAAAATTGGTGACTTATGTCACCGCTTAACCCTGTTTTTAGGGGAGACTAGTAAAAAAAGAAAACAAAAAAACTAAATTATATGTGAGGGGGGGCAACCCACCAACTCAGCGCAATCCTGCTTTTTACAAAAATTTTAATTTTGCATATATCACGCCCCGAAATTTCACAGATAGAAAAAAAAGTAAATAAAGAAAATTTTTAAGAAATATACAGTTTTTTAATTAAGCGCTAGTCGCTTATTGCTGAGCATAGTCGCCATCATTGTCCTCACTGTCCTTGTCCTCGGGGTTTTCCCAAATGTCCACGTCATCCCAGATGTATGCCTCCGGGGGTGGATTCTGCGGACGTTCCTCTTCCACGACCACGTCACTGGGGGACGATGCTCGCTGCCTTGCTGACTCCTGAGGAGGAGGCTCCTGAACTACCCTCGGCTGGGGGGGCTGGGGGACACCCTGCTGCTGGCTTTCTCTTCAACGCACGGCCTCCGCTTGTGCCCGCCTTTGAGAAAGGAGATGCTCTTACCGGGCCGTTTGCAATGCTGAGCGAAGAGAGGGAGGTGCTCCCTGGTGTTCTGGCACTGTAAAAAGGAAAAGTGTAATTTACAGGAAATAATACAAAACCACGATGAACAGCAGGCCACAGTTCTCGCAAGAGTTTTTAACTATGAAAAATAAACAGTTTTGCATGATTAATTTGCCCAAAACTAAAAATTTAATTTTGAATGCAAAACTATTTGTAGTGCGAGATGCCTATCTTTGGGGAAGTTCTTTTCCGAAAGTTAGACGGTAAAGCTGACATCCTCCTGAAAGAAAGCGATTATGAATTATTAGCATTTAAGAAAAGAAAGCAAAACTTAGGGCATTGGGGAAAAACTAATAACTAAATTAGGCTACAAGGCAAACCTAGTGCAATAAGCCGAAACTAATAGTTAAATTTAAAGCTACTAAACTACCGGCGTGCTATATACTACAAAAACAGTTGGGCCACTAACAAACAAAATGAAACAATTAAAACAATAATATACAAGGGTAGAGGACACACAAAAACATGCAACTTACATGCCTATAACTAAGATAACAGAACAGTTTTTAAAGATAGACGAGACGATTAGAAGCAAACAGAAATAGAAGCGGTTAGTTTTGAAGCATAACACAACAAAAACACAAAAACATTTACGCGCATGAGTTGTTTTACCTTTATTACCAAATAATAATAAGAAGAACCTTTACTTTACCAAACAGTAATAATTAGAAGAAGAAGCCGCACACAAAACACAAAAACGTGAGTTAGTTTGGAAAAACTAAAAATAAAAGTTTTACGATTTGCGCTTTTTCTTCTTCTTAAAAGTAGTGGACATCTCTGCCATTATCTTGCCGAGGATGTCGGCGTTGTCGATGGGGGTGGGGATATCCTCTTCTTCCTCCAGATCCGAATCTGAGGATAGGGCATCCCGCATCTCTGCTAACATTGGCCGCTTGAATTTTTGCTTCGGCCTCTTTGAGCAATTTCTTTTGCTGATGGTATTTTATGGACATATGGATCCTACGGAGACGACGCCTCTCTCTCCTTTTCTTCCTCTTACGGAGCTGAGCCTCAGTAACGTCAGGATCTAGAGGAAGGGGCCTTTGGGAAAGCCACTTCTCATCCAACTGAACGTCCTCCTTTTTAGCCTGCTCCACTCCTAGGGAATCCAAGTCTTCTGCCCATTTGTTCGAATCAGGGCGATGGGGTTGATTTTTAACTCCTCCGCGTTTACCTATTTGAGTTCATACACTTTCCCTTATATTTACATAAAAAACTTGACCAAGGTTGGCTTCCCCTGATTTATATAATTTAAGCCTTCGCAAATTTACCCACTCAGTGTAATCTTTTAATTCGTCTCCAACACTATCAAGACAAATAATTTTAGCGGTACCCATACTATTATTGATTTGTTGTACTTTATAGGGTCCAACCCATTTACTTGTTAATTTATTACATTGCTTAGGTTTAACGGGAGGATTATATTTGAGAACAAGTGAATCTTTGTCTATTGCTTTAATACAAACCCTTTTATCATAGTTGCGTTTTTGCTTGACCTGTGCTTTAGTGATATTCTTTACTGCTAAATCCCTTGCTTCGGTTAGTGCAACCTTAGCGTGTGCGACGTAATCTTTGTCATAATCCGTATAAGGGGAACGAGCCTTTTCATACTTAACATCCAGGGGAACTCAAATGTCTCTTCCATAAATCAAATAAAATGGACTTTCTTGGGTCGATTCCTGTGGGGATCGGTTATAAGCCGATATTACGAAAGGAAGAGCAAAATCCCAATCATCTTGTTGTTCGTTCACATAGAGGGAAAGCATTGTACACAGGGTTTTGTTGAATCTTTCCGTTAAACCGTTACACTGTGGGTGATAGGCGGTTGTAAAAACTTTCTTGGAAGCACCAATTTCACAAATTTCTGCTATTATTTCACTCGCAAAATTCATTCCTTGATCAGTTAGTATCTCAAAGGGACATCCATGAACTGCCAATACTTTTTCTAGGAGAATTTTGGCGATCGTCTCAGCTTTTTGGTCTTGGAGGGGAAATCCCATAGCAAACCTTGAAACATATTCTGTAATCACCAAGATATATTTATTGCCCTTATACGTTTCCTTGAGGGGACCCAATATGTCCATACCAATTTTGTCAAAAATTCAAGTCACTTTAATGGGTTTGAGGGCAGGCCTCGCAGTTTGAGCATCGGATTTACAATGAGCACATTGCTTACAGGTGGACACATAATTTTTGACGTCTTTATTCATTGAGGGCCAATAAAAACGGTTGGATACTTGAGATAAGGTTTGTTTAGTTCCCATATGTCCTCCAAAAATATCATCATGGGCAGACCTAATGGCTTCCCGATGTTGTTCCTTTGGTAAACATATTTGTTCAGGAAATTCCAGGCTAAGTCTCTTTTTCCTGGGGTGTTCATGCATTAAGACATTCTGTCGGAGGTAGTATCTTGCCGCCCAACGTATAATATCTTGACGTAGTTTACTCTCTTTTGGAAGTTTATTATCTTTCAAGTATGCATAGATCAGGGAAAAATTGGGATCCTTTTGTTGCAATTTGACTAATTCTTCCATTTCATTTGAGGGAATGAGAGAAAGTATTGCGCAAGCAAGGTGTGTACCGGGTCTAGCTACTTCCTCTTTTTGATCAGTGGTTTCTTGACCTTCTATTTCTTCTAGTTCTTCAGGTGGTGGAATCCTTGATAAAGCATCGGCATTCCCATTTGCTTTTCCAGGGCGATACTCACAATTTGTAATTGAATATTCATTCATTAATAAAGCCCAGCGTCGCAGTCTTGCTGAAGAACATTTTCCACTATTGAATATGTATTGGAGGGGAGCGTGATCCGTTGTTAACTTAAATTCATGACCATAAAGGTAAGGATGAAAGTGTTTAACCGCCCAAACCAATGCCAAAGCTTCTCTTTCTATTGGGGCGTAGTTTGTCTCTGCACTATTGAAGTTCCGACTAGCGTATGCAATCGGTCTCTCTCCTTCTGCAAATACTTGCGAAAGTACAGCTCCCATGTCTGTGTCTGAGGCGTCTGTCGAAAGAAGAAAAGGACGTTTGAAATCAGGAAAAGCCAGTACATCTGTAGAGCAGAGCTTCTCCTTCAAAGTATCAGATGCTTTTTGGCACTCCGGTGTCCAGTAGAACCTTGTTCGTTTTCCCATTAACTTGTATAAAGGACTAGCAATTTCTGCAAAGTTTTTGATAACCTTCTGTAAAAATTTGCAAGACCATGAAATGAACGAACTTGTTTCTGAGTTTTCGGAACCGGGAAATCCTTTACACACGAAATTTTGGAGGGATTTGGTTGAGCCCCATCTTTACTTACGATGTGTCTGAGAAATTCTACTGATTTCCGTCCACAATGACACTTTTTCGGTTTCAATTTAAGTTTGGCTTGACGCAACCTGTCCAATACTAGATCGATATCTTTAAAATGTTGGGGAAACGTTTTTGAAAATATGATTATGTCGTCAATATATACTAGGCAGTTATGCCAGCGCAGGCCTGCAAGGACGATTTCCATGAGACGTTGAAAACTTGCGGGTGCATTACACAAACCGAATGGCAACACATTAAATTCATACAACCCACCCATAGGGCTACAAAAAGCTGTCTTTTCTTTATCTTTTTCTTCGAGGTCAACCTGTCAATATCCCAATAACAAATGAAGGGTTGAAAAGTAGATTGCTCCATTTAAAGCTTCCAATACTTCATCAATTCTGGGTAAGGGAAAAGAATCCTTCTTGGTAATTTTGTTCACTCCTCGATAATCAATACAAAAACGGTTTGTTCCGTCTTTCTTCCTTACAATGACTATGGGTGACGCGAACGAACTCTTGGATTCTCTTATTACTCCTTTTTGAAGCATCGTCTCTATTTCTTCACGAATGACTTGTTTTTGGCTTTCTGCTACTCGGTATGGCTTTTGCCTATGGGGTTTATTATCTCCAACGTCTATTTCATGCTTTAATAGGGAAGTCCGTCCAGTATCATAAGGACCTGAAGAAAACACATCTTTGTTTCTTTGAATCAATTCTACAAGGAGATCCTTTTGTTCCTCCGTTAAGTCAGATTCGGTTAGATTCATTTCCTTCACAGGGTCAAAATCTGAGGGTCTCGTTGACGTTGAAACATTGAAGACTTGAGAAACTTTGCCCAGATCGGTATCCTCCGGTCTGGCGATAATATCAACTACAAATTCCTCATTGAGCAGAGCAGCACGAACCGAACCAA
>JASAMX010012699.1:0-17921 GCA_030248175.1 Microlaimidae sp. YZB2_3
CACGAAAAAAAAAGTTAAGCAAATTAAGCTTATTAGTATGAAATTCAGGTATGTTTAGCAAAAGTTTTTAGGTTTTTAATATCAAAAAATGGGTAATATTTTAGTTATGTAAAATGTTTAGATTTTTAATTGGCTAAAAAAACTATTAAAGGTTTTGTTGATTTTCGTTGACGCCATATACAACGGTTAACCGGGCAGTGACTTAACCCATTTAATATAAGGGAAAGAGCGCTCCGCGCTCTTCCCTGATTATATTTGGCTGACGTCAAAAAATAGTATGCAGACATGAGCGGACCAATTAAAATTGTGCGGTTATGACGTTTTTTATAAACACAAATGAGAATGCAGAATTTCTTTAATTCCAACCTTTTACAAAATATACAAAAATTAACAAATATTAGCTCTCCAAAAAATTTGTATTTGGGTTTCAAATTGAAAAATTTAATAAATAATTATTAAAATATAATGAAGTTGGATTTTTATTATTAAACAGCTTTTGTTAAAAATTTTTTAGTAGTTTTGTTGTTATATAGGCGATTCATTATTGCAATTATCGAGGTCAGCTAGATTTTATTTGCCTATAGTAATAATTTGCAAAAAAAGACCACATAGTCAAATATTTATGTTTTAAATTTGGTCCTCTGTCCAGTAATAAATGAATATGAATATTTTTTGGCAAAAATTAGTTAACTACGTTGTTTGGTTTTTTTTGCGTACTTCCCTACTCCTGTAGTAAATCAGAAAACCTGTCTGTAAGCTTAGACGACTAAAAATAGTTTTTAGTTTGAAAGATTGGTTTAGGGTTTATGATTAATTGTTGATTATTAAATAAACCGCACAGACGAAATATAGAAAAACCACACAATAAACGACATTTTTTTGAAAATAGTCCAATTTATTATATTACTGACAGGAACTATTATCGATTAAATATTAATTTTTAGCTTCTAACAAAGCTTCATCAAAATCTGTCCACTATTAGCGATCTCGATTTATTTGTGATGCCCGTCTTTTAATATAATTTAATACTACAAAGCTTTAATGAAATTGGTTGTTAAAATCAGTCTGCTAATTAAAATCAAATAAATCCTTTTTACAGGTAATCGCCAATTATTTTTGACACCGGCAAATAAAATGTGTTATTTGATTGTTATACATCTGTTTGAAATTAACATTTTATACAAACATGTTTAAATGCTAATGACGTTTGAACATAATTTAGTCGTTAAAGACCAGGGTAACAGGGTAAAATTATACCTGTGATTACATTAAGATGACATAAATTCAATTTTAAATCTGTCAGTTTGTAATATCTAACACGACGCTTGATTTATTATGTATTCTTTTAAGTAATACAAAGCTAGTTTATTTCCATTGTAAGTTATCAAAAAGTTAATTTTTCTTTGTTTTTTTAGGATTGTCTAGCAAAAATAATTAAATAGTTATTCTACTGAATAGAGTAATAAAAAATACAAACGGATATAAAGATGCAGTATACTAATTCATGATGTTTTTTTGCTGTTTAATAAATAGTAATCGATGTATTAGGTCACACTGAAAAAAAATTGTATTACACTAAAAATTAATTCCCAACGGTTAAAGAGTTATTAACAAGAATACCGCTTGGTTTCTTCCAATGTTCTTTTTTATACACCATATTTCAAAACAAAACATTTGTACTAAGTGGATATTGATAAAACTTAAATAATTTATGCTAGGGTACCAAAAAACTTAAACTTTGAATTTGGTTCAATTCTGAAAAGTATTAAATAAATAATGTCATTAAAAAAATTTGTTTTTACAATTGGTGTGTTATCTTGGCGTGTTTCTCTGTTTGCTGTTATTCTAGTATTATCAGATAGCTATATTTATGTTTAGCTTTTAAAAAAGTTGAATATATATAAAAAAGATATTTCAATTCTTTAAATTATGTAATTATAAAAATATTCTAAAACACATCATAAACCAAACACCAACATTATTTTGGGAATATGATGTTTTTAAAATGGCATTATTCATTTAATACTTTCAAGAATTGAACCAAATATAACATTTAAGCATTTTAGTACCCTGGCATAAATTATATTAAGTTTTGTTAATATTCGTTCATTAGAACTGTTTTGTTTCAAAAAATGGTGTAAAAAACAACACTGGAAATAACCAAGCGATATTCTTGTCAATAACTCGTTAACCGTTGGAAATTAATTTTTGATGTAATAGAATTTTTTTCTCAGTGTGACCTCAAACATCGATTAGTATTAATTAAACAGCAATAAAAAATACACCATCAATTAGAATACTGCACCTTTAAATCGTTTTTAAAATGTTAAAAACATTGACATTAAGGTATTAGGACTGCTAATTATTAATTAACAAATTTTATTATTATATCATTAATAATTATGTTACAATTAAATTTCAATCAATTAAAACAAACATTTTTTTTACGTTACCATTGCATTTTTCAAATTTCCGCTCATTACTGTATGTCATTACAACAAAAATCATAAGGTTGAATACTGATTTGATTTGCTTTAATTCTTTTTTAAATCCTTTACACATTAGCGATAAAATTTTAACATAAAATAATAATTAGCACATTGTTATTGCTGTTCGGACGCGTAGTGTGTATTGCCTCTCGCGTCTCAGCGTAAAAAAGCGGCCGCTACGTGAGTAAGCTCACCATGTTTTTCATTGAACTGTACCGGCGCTCTGCCGATACGCGTTTAAGACGCTGTTTATTTCAAAACGTTAAAGGGTTAAGCTACTGTAATGATGTATTTCTGCTTTTCTATTCCGAAAAAAGTCGAACGAAAATTTACTTCTTTGTGGCATCACGTACTTTCGCAATGAAACACAAAAAAACTGAAAGTTTGTCTGTTTTTCTACCCAGTCCAAATAATTCCTGAAACTTTTTTCTCAAAAAATGTATAAATGAAATTTCTATAGATCACAATTTTTAATAATGCTCCTTAACCCTAGATATATCAATTTTTTGGGTCTATTGTACCCTTGTTTCAATTTTTTTCCAACCGACCTTTTTCTGTTTGCGTATGTTTCTAAAAAACATTAAACTAAATGCCTCATTTGTTACTCATATGTATCTGTTACACATTTTTCTTCAAATATGTTTTTGCTTTATTGCGCCTGCATATTTTTTACCTGTCACTCATCATATGTTCGGGCTGAAAGAAACTAAACATAGTTAAAAAAACAAGTTTTCAAAAAAACTATACCCTCCCTGCCGTCAGTTACTTTTTTATTGTATTAATTTTTTTACTGTATTGTTAATTTCGAATAATAAAAAATTACTAAACCCAAGTACCGCAAGGAGTATCAAAAGTAAAAATAATAGGTTGTTTTGCACAAACCTTTACAAAATTATTGTTTATTGTGTTTTAAACAACGCTAAACTAATGATAATACTTTTAAACTATAAGGTTTAATTAATTTCGGTCCAAGCAAACGGATTTTTTTAATTTTTAAAAATAACATTTTTTCTTATAATTTATAAGAAAACAGATTTATGTAATTTCTGGCCGCCTACTCATAGTCGTCTGTTATCAATAGATGCGGAAATATTAAAGCAAAAACAGAAAAGTAATAAAAATTATGCCTCAGTCAGCTAAAAGACATTTTGCAATTTTGATAAGTCATTTTTATTATCTTTCCCGGTTCAGCGTAAAAAACTTTAATAGATCAAAAAGTTTATTCTACAAGTAGCCCGTATCAGCCATACGGCTGACAAATAATTCTCCTTTTATTTTTTTGTATTCATTTGGTTTAATCTGTAAAAAATAAAACAGTCAGGATAACCATATTATACTAATATTGTATTTGTTTTTGATTTTTGTTTTTGTTTTTTTAGCAATGATTTAGCAATGATTTTGCAATTTTTACAACCAGAACGCCTCATACACCTGTTTTCATACTTTGTATTGTAAAAATAACTAATTGTCCATCATGTAGTTGTCCATTTTTTATCAAATTTATTGTTGTAATAAATTTTATCAGACATTAAATTTAAAATCTTTACAATTGAAATTTCCTATTTTAGCCGAAAAAAGTTTATATTTTCCATTAGAAAGTTGTCAATGTGCTAGAAAATTGTCAATAAAAATTAATTTATTATGTAATTTGTTTCATAACATGATATTTATGCGATCTAATAACTAATATCCGGTATTCTCTCGTTTTCACTTGGCAAATTTTTGCCAAATATTTGGTAAATTCTTAGCTCAAAAATATTTTAAGGTTTAATTCAGCTTTTGACTGGGGATACCTAAGCGATTGCCTCTAGAGCTGATTCTTGGATCAATGTAATGAACCCAGCGAAACGTTAGCAATTTTAGCAACTGATGTTGTTAATATTTCGCTGGGTTCATTACACGGATCCAATAGTCAGTTGTAAAGACAATCGCTTAAGAATCCCCAAGGTACCACTTTTCTTGGGTGACATTTTCCAGCCAAAAGCTGAATTTAACCTTAAAAGATCCGGTAGTAATGCCCCGCCAGCTGAAACTTTTTTTAGCAACTTATGTTATTAATGTTTCTCTGGGTTCATCACACTGATATAAGAGTTAGTTCTAAAGGGAATCGCTCAAGGATCCGCCAGGTACCAACTTTCGTGGGTGCGGGGTGAAAGTCCCCAACCAAAAGCTAAATTTAACCTTAAAAGATCCAGTAGTTAACCATGGGATCGCACTTTTAGTTTTTTAAGGCCAAACCAGCTTAAACGTTTTTAGCAACTTATGTTGTTAATATTTCGCTCGGTTTATCACACTGATCCAAGAGTCAGCTCTAAAGGGAATCGCTCAAGGATCCTCCAGGTACCACTTTTTGTGGGTGCGGGGTGAAAGTCCCCAGCCAAAAGCTGAATTTAACCTTAAAAGATCCAGTAGTTAACCATGGGATCGCACTTTTAGTTTTTTAAGGCCAAACCAGCTTAAACGTTTTTAGCAACTTATGTTGTTAATATTTCGCTCGGTTCATCACACTGATCCAAGAGTCAGCTCTAAAGGGAATCGCTCAAGGATCCGCCAGGTACCACTTTTTGTGGGTGCGGGGTGAAAGTCCCCAACCAAAAGCTGAATTTAACCTTAAAAGATCCAGTAGTTAACCATGGGATCGCACTTTTAGTTTTTTAAGGCCAAACCAGCTTAAACGTTTTTAGCAACTTATGTTGTTAATATTTCGCTCGGTTCATCACACTGATCCAATAGTCAGCTCTAAAGGGAATCGCTCAAGGATCCGCCAGGTACCACCTTTCGTGGGTGCCGGGTGAAAGTCCCCAACCAAAAGCTGAATTTAACTTTAAAAGATCCAGTAGTTAACCATGGGATCGCACTTTTAGTTTTTAAGGCCAAACCAGCTTAAACGTTTTTAGCGACTTATGTTGTTAATATTTCGCTCGGTTCATCACACTGATCCAAGAGTCAGCTCTAAAGGGAATCGCTCAAGGATCCGCCAGGTACCACTTTTTGTAGGTGCGGGGTGAAAGTCCCCAGCCAAAAGCTGAAATTAACCTTAAAAGATCCGGTAGTGAACCAAGGGGTTGCACCCTTAGTTTTCTATGGCCCCGCCAGATGAAACGTTTTTTAGCAACTTATGTTATTAATGTTTCGTATTGCTGGGTGGATTACGCTGATCCAAGAGTCAGCTCTAAAGGGAATCGCCCAAAGATCCGCCAGGTACCACCTTTCGTGGGTGCGGGGTGAAAGTCCCCAGCCAAAAGCTGAATTTAACCTTAAAAGATCCGGTAGTGAACCAAAGGGTTGCACCCTTATCTTTCTAAGGCCCCGCCAGATGAAACGTTTTTTAGCAACTTATGTTGTTAATATTTCGCTTGGTTCATCACACTTATCCAAGAGTCAGCTCTAAAGGGAATCGCTCAAGGATCCGCCAGGTACCACCTTTCGTGGTTGCGGGGTGAAAATCCCCAGCCAAAAGCTGAATTTAACCTTAAAAGATCCGGTAGTGAACCAAAGGTTTGCACACTTAATTTTTCTAAGGCCCCGCCAGATGAATGAAACGTTTTTTAGCAACTTATGTTGTTAGTATTTTGCTCGGTTCATCACACTGATCCAAGAGTCAGCTCCAAAGGGAATCGCTCAAGGATCCGCCAGGTACCACCTTTCGTGGGTGCGGGGTGAAAGCCCCCAGCCAAAAGCTGAACTTAACCTTAAAAGATCCAGTAGTGAACCAAAGGGTTGCACCTTTTTTTTTCTAAGGCCCCGCCAGATGAAACGTTTTTTAGCAACTTATGTTTTTAATATTTCGCTCGGTTTATCACACTGATCCAAGAGTCAGCTCTAAAGGGAATCGCTCAAGGATCCGCCAGGTACCACCTTTCGTGGGTGCGGGGTGAAAGTCCCCAGTCAAAAGCTGAATTTAATCTTAAAAAATCCAGTAATTAACCATGGAATTGCACTTTTAGTTTTCTAAGACCAAGCCAGCTGAAACGTTTTTTAGCAACTTATGTTGTTAATATTTCGCTCAGTTTTTCACACTGATCCAAGAGTCAGCTCTAAAGGGAATTGCTGAAGGATCCGCCAGGTAACACCTTTCGTGGGTGCAGGGTGAAAGTCCCCAGCCAAAAGCTGAATTTAACCTAGTTTTCTAAGGCCCCGCCAGATGAAACGTTTTTTAGCAACTTATGTTATTAATGTTTCTTATTGCTGGGTTGATTACGCTGATCCAAGAGTCAGCTCTAAAGGGAATCGCTCAAGGATCCGCCAGGTACCACTTTTTGTGGGTGCGGGGTGAAAGTCCCCAGCCAAAAGCTGAATTTAACCTAGTTTTCTAAGGCCCCGCCAGATGAAACGTTTTTTAGCAACTTATGTTATTAATGTTTCTTATTGCTGGGTTGATTACGCTGATCCAAGAGTCAGCTCTAAAGGAAATCGCTCAAGGATCCGCCAGGTACCACTTTTTGTGAGTGCGGGGTGAAAGTCCCCAGCCAAAAGCTCAATTTAACCTTAAACGATCCGGTAGTGAACCAAGGGGTTGCACCTTTAGTTTTCTAAGGCCTCGCCAGATAAAACGTTTTTTAGCAACTTATGCTGTTAATATTTCGCTTTGTTCATCACACGGATCCAAGAGTCAGCTCTAAAAGGATTCGCTCAAGGATCCGCCAGGTACCACTTTTTGTGGGTGCGGGGTGAAAGTTCCCAGCCAAAAGCTGAATTTAACCTTAAACGATCCGGTAGTGAACCAAGGGGTTGCACTTTTAGTTTTCTAAGGCCCGCCAGATAAAACGTTTTTTAGCAACTTATGTTGTTAATATTTTGTATTACTGGGTTGATTACGCTAATCCAAGAGTCAACTCTAAAAACAATCGCTCAAAAATATTTGGTAACTGTAACCTATATATTTGGTAAAAAAAACCTAATATTTTTAAATTTTTAACAAATATTTGATAAAAATTATTGAATATTAAGTAATTTCTACCAAATTTTTGATAAAAAGTTAGCAAGTATTTTTTAAGTTAGTATTGTCGATGTGCACGTAAAAAATAATTTATGCTCTATCAAGTATTATCCAGTACCAAAAATGTTAGTCAGTTCAGTGGACAAAAAACTTTTTAGTTGTATACAATTTTTTGAAAATGGGTTTTCCACCATAAAGTGTTCAAATTGTTTTTTTTTTTAAATTCGACCCCTTTATAATTTTTCTCAGACTGTAAGCTTTGCAATCATACCTCAATTAGCTCAATCCGTTTTGTGGCTGAGGAGAAAAATCGCTTCCTGTTTTTAGTAAAAATGCGTTGTTCAGTATAATAATGTCCGTGTTGATCTTTCGAAAAAAATAAGAATATTCTGGATTTTAATTGACTAATAACGTTTAGCAATAAGTTCAATCCAATTCTAACACAATTCTTTTTTAATTTTAAAAATTCATAGGGTTCCTTCTTTGGTGAAAATTTGTTGTTCACATAAAAATGTCTATATTAAGTTTTTTAATCTCAATTACTTTACAACATTTATTGAGCTATTAGCTTTATAATGAGATCTTATTTAGCCTTATCCTTTTTGTGGTTGGGGTGAGGAGGAGACTCTATCCTTCTTTGTTAAAAAAAAACCTTGCCCAGCACAAAGATTTTCATGTTGATCTTTTAAAAAAAACTATACTCTGGCTCTTCATTCACTGATATCTCTTACCAAAAGTTTTAGTAAATTCAAAGACAAATAAAATTTTGAATTCTAAAATCTTTGATGAAAATACGTTGTGAGGCAACGGATAGTATAAGAAATTATGAAGGAAAACGTAAAAGAAAAAACAACTAAAAAATAAATGGCGTAAAATTACAATATGGTATAAAAATGAAACTATATGTGGGAACTGAGACAGTATAAATTAAACAATTAATTTGTATAATTACTAAAAAGCAAAAACATGATGAAAAAAAAACACATTTTGTATAAAACTTAAAAGTTCAAAGCGCGGATGGAAGTATTTTGGATGGAATTTTTACAAGAACAAAAATGGAATATTTATAACGTTTGGCTATAAATATTATAAAACCACATTTTTTTAGAAAAACGGCGAAAGAAACGATAAATTATAGAAAAAATATTATAAACTTGTAAAACAAAAAAAATAAACAATTTATTGATAGGGTGATTACCATAAAACTGGAAAATTGTAAAGAAAGACATTTATAATGATGAACTTTGGATGTTGACTAATAAAATGAAAAATGAGGCGTGAAAAATTGAGTAAAAACATTAAAAAATGATAAAGCATAAGCATTACATACATTTAAAAGGAACCAAAGAGTTTTTGAATTTTGGAAAGTTTATTTATAAATCAGGATAAACCAGAGTTAAAACAACAAAAATTCTTCGGTTCCTTTAGAATGTATGTAATGCTTATGGTTTATCATTTTTTAATGTTTTTACTCAATATTTTACACCCCAGTTTTCATTTTATTAGTCAACATCGAAAGTTCCTCATTATAAATGTGTCTTTCTTTACAATTTTCCAGTTTTATGGGAATCACCCTATCAATAAATTGTTTATTTTTTTCGTTTTACCAGTATATAATATTTTTTCTATAATTTATCGTTTTTTTCGCCGTTTTTCTAAAAAAATTGTGGTTTTATAATATTTATAGCCAAACGTTATAAATATTCCATTTTTGTTCTTGTAAAAAAATTCCCTCCAAAATACTTCCCTCTGCGCTTTAAACTTTTAAGTTTTATACAAAATGTGTTTTTTTTTCATCACGTTTTTTGCTTTTTAGTAATTATACAAATTAATTGTTTAATTTATACTGTCCCAGTTCTCACATATAGCTTCATTTTTTTACCACATTGTAATTTTATGCCATTATTTTTTAGTTGTTTTTTCTTTGTATGTTTTCCTTCATAATTTTTTTTATTTAATTGCTAAAACTTGCTAAAACTTGTTTTTTCTGTTTTATTACCTATTACAAATATTTTTTTAAAAATAAAAAATAAATGAAAATAAAATTTTATTTATACTTACTCTCTAGTTTTCCTTATTTATCTAGTAGTATCTAGTATGGCTTAATTATTTATATGATTTATACAGTTTTGAAAATATTTCTTGTCGTGTTTACAAATATATAATTTTTAGGTGACTGATGATGACAAGTGTGAATTGTCAAAACGTTTCACCATGACATCAATAAACGCTTTATCCTTTGCGTTTGTTTACATTTTAAGAAGCTTGTTTCCCAAAGGACAATCCATTGCGAAGTTAATTTAGGTTATATTGCATTAAGTAAAAAGAAAATTTTGTAAATTATCAGGTCCAAATAGTTAGTAATAAATCACACTTTTTGTGCCACTTTTTTTCGGACTCATAATTTCAAAAAAAATAGGACGTAGCTTATTAATAAAGAAATTTTTTGAAGTTATATAGCCACATGTTGTTCCATTTTTTTGAAAGTAAACTTTCTAGACGGAACATAAAAAGCAGGCACTTATTTATATACTATGCTCTGTCTTTTTATATCCACATCAGCAAGTTATTAAAGATCCCACGACGAAGTAATCACCAGAACTGTCACATAAGTTTTATAAGGCGACTATGAAACGCGCTATAACAGCTTATATGAGCAGGCTGTGATTTTGAGCTGAATAAGTTAAGCTAAAAGCTAAAGCTAAAAATAAAATAATATTAACTTATACATAACCACTATCTCAAACAGTACAAACAAATGTGAACTAATTGCTTGCCAGTGATTTCAAAACAACACTTAAGCAAACAAAAAAGTCCACACTGATGCACATTGGAATCCACTGAAAGTCAAGGAAGCATTACGGATTAAAATGAATCAACGTGAAGCTCCTTGTCCCCAGCAGGTTCCAGTTGGCGTTTCGTGCATTAGTCTTAAACGCCCTTGGTGTTGCACTCGTCAGTAAGACCACCAAGCCTAACAGCACAATATATATATATACAAAACCAATAAGCAAATTTACAAACAACATGCAAAACATTAAAAAGAATAAAAACAATAAAAAACATTAACATTTAATATTAAAACAGAGGACACTAAAATAAGTTGTTGTGATTCTCTGCAACCTTATATAGTAACTTTGACAGGCAATAAAGAGCATTTATAATTTATGGATTATAAGTTTCACACTTGTCAACAATCGACTTATTTTTTAAAATTTGCAAAAAAATTCAAAACATATGATAATTTTAAAAAAAGATACAATTTTACGTTTAAAATATAAATATATTTTTTTACTAAAAAAATTAAGAGGGGTTGTTTAAAAAATTTTGGCTGAAAAATTAATTTTTCGAATTTGGACCATTTTTCAAAAACTCGCAAAATTGGCTGCCTTACACGAACAATTAACATTTGTTCTAGAACAGCTATGAAAAAATTAAAGACGTCATTACAAAACAAGAAAACGGGCTTTCACATGAACTACTTTAAGTTTTTATAAACTTATCTTAAATTTTTTAGAGAATTTTACTTTTTGGTGTAATGTTTAGCAAATTTTCAAATGTAAGTTTTTCTAATTTAGAAAACGGGAAAATTTCCCTAAAAAATCCCCCCAACAAGGCAAAAAAACGGCCCGGAAGACCTCGTTTTAAAATTTTGGAATTGGAATACCCCCCAGCCCCCGTTTGGGCCCCTTAAAAAAAAAAAGACACCTCTCTGCAGGGCAGCTATTTTAAACAAGCGCTGTTTAAATAAAAAGAAAGCGTGAGCCGCTAACTCCCCTATCCCTGACTATCGATATGTAGATATGAGCAATTTAGGCCAAAATAAGCCGATTGGCGATGCTGAAAAGCTGAAGTTCCCTTAAGTCTCCCTGAACTCGCGGAAGATCTACTAAGATTACTAAACATTAATTAACAACTTAAAAACTATAACTTATAGATTCTTTAGACATAAAAACAAAACCATAACAAACAAAACTCAACTCCATCTGAATGGCAGCTTACAGCGTAGGTGCTCCGCGTCTCCGCCCACCACCCCCGACCACCATCACGGCTGCCCCCAAAGGCCGCCCACAAAGACCACAAAAAAGCCCCTAAAAGGCAACAGAAAGAAAAAAGGGATGCTTTTCGCAACAATCTCGCAAGGTGCCATCATAACAAAAAAATAAAAAAAAAAGAAAAAAAACTAAGTTGACACCAGTGTTACTCTCTCTAAATCAAAATAGTAGTTTTTTAGTTAGTAGTTTTCAAAACACTAACTAATTAGTAAAAATAACAGAAAAATTAGTAATCTTGATTATTATCAAAAAAGTAGTAAAAATGCTAAAATTTTACCAAAAAAATATTAAATACATAAATAATTGTGGCACACGCAAAAATTTATTAGTGTATATTAAAAGATTAGTTGTGTACATTGTACGTAATGTTTTGAAATAAAAATGTTTGTTTGTCCTGTTTGTTCCAACAAATCTTTTCAATCTTTTAAAAACTTAAATAAACATGTTTCTGAAGCTCATTCTAAGACCTGGACAGCTCCGTTTTGTTGCGGTCAGTTTTCTTGAACTAAATCTTTGTTGATAAAAAATCGTGGGGAAAACATGTAAAATATAGACATTTAAAAAAGTTTCCTGGCACAAACTTTCCTGTTGGTGACACAGACGAATTTTTATACACAAATCTTGAGCCAGACGAAGCAACACCTCAGAAAACTTTTGGGAATAATCCTTAAAGCAATAAACAAAATAATATTCGGAACGTTTGTTTACAAATGGTTTCGTCTTTACGTTATCATTCTTCAGCTACGTTAACTAGTTTTGACAAGGCGGTTGGATTTTCAAATGAAATAACTGAATCTGTTGTTTCTGAACTGATGAAAAAACTGTTAATTTTGTTCAAGAAAAAGATCCTGGTACGTTATACTTTAATTCTTTAATAATTTTATTGAATATTTAAATTAGCGATGTTCTTATCTCCAATATCATGATCCAGTCCGGAGCTCCGACCAATTAAAACAGACTCCCCAGAACTCCAAAATTTCGCCCTTAAATGAGCGATTTAAAGTTTATTTAAATTCAAAATATGCTCTAAATTATTCTACTAGTATTTTAAAAACTATTTTTATTGTTTTTAATAAGTTTTGAAAAAATAAATTTTGAAAAATTGTAGATAAAATAATTTATCAAATACTTTTTAATTATTCATCAAAATAGTATAAAAATAAGGCAAAGCTATGGAGCTCAAGGAGTACCCCCGAATCTCAAAAAAGCGGAATTCTGTTTCGGAGCTTTGAGGTCCGAAGAAAATTAATAATCTAAATAGGTTAATTGAATTTCTATTATTCATTAAAAACAATCATTTTTAAACAAAATTTAGATTAGCTAACGAAAATTGTTGACGGCCATTCTAAATTTTTAAAAAACTGCGACCCATCGCATTGCGTTGATCATATTTTTGTTATCATTGCTGCTCATAAAATCTTTAAAAAATATGTAAAATAAGCAGTGTGAATCTAAAGTTTTAATTAGACAAAAATTAACGTATAGACGTGAAAAAAGTGGATGTGCGTGTTTTGTAAAATTTTATTTTGATTATGTATCAGTTTAGCAATTTTAGCAAAAAATTTTGTGAAACAAGCAGTTTGCATTAAAAATTTGTGTAAATAATGCATGCTGATTTTTTATAAGCACACTGCTGCTTTTTTGCTGTAATTTTCTGATTTTTACGTGTAGAGAAAAAAGGCGATTGGGCATTTACATAATAAATTATTTTTATTGGATTTTTATTTATTGTTTTTTTTATTATTTTGAACTATTAATTAATTAAGTGTAATTATAATCTTAATAAAATTAATGTCCAGAATAAAATTTAAAATGAGTGTATTCCACCAACATAAGATGGATCTATATAAAATAACTGTTACATTATTCAAATTGTAGTCGTATTCTGATATAATTATTGTATGAATCTATGATTTTGTGGTCGAAATAAGCCGACTAAAATTTTGTCTTGAACGCATAATTTTTGTACAAAGATACTAACTTGACAAAGAATTTGAGAAGATATTTATAAACTTTTAATCGTTTTGCTTTTAAAGCCGTTATTATTGACAATTTGTATTTATAAAAACGAAAAATTGTCAAAACGAAAACTTATTTTAAAATATTTTTGTAAATGAAATTTTTTCCAAAATATTATTTGCAATAAAACTTTTGTTTTAGAATGCGACACGACGGAATTGGAAAAATCGTTTAAACAAGCAGCACGACCGTTAGAATTTTTATATTCTTCAAATAAACAGGACAAATTTTTCCAACAACATTATTGTTTTGTAAAACCGGCGCCAGTATTACTTGGCATATCAGATCCTCAAGTTGCAAATCCGCAAATACAATGCTGAAGTTGAAAATGAAATAGTCTTTACTTTTGAAAAAGAACTGCTCAAAGGGACATGCCTTGCAGGAGAATCAGTATGTTGTACCTCCAAATTTAAAATTTCCGGCGAAATATACTGCAATAATGACATCATAACTGTTAAGAAGAAATCTAAAGAAAATGCCGAACCTAAATTTGGCCTATTTCAATGCGGTATTTCAACTGGAAATTTCGAATATCATAAAATTTACTTAGTTTATCAACCGCTAAAAACAATTTCAATCGAAAAACTGTTACACTGCTACCGTGTCAAAATAGAACAAAAAACAGAAATTATACCATTTCAAAAACTCACAGATTTTCATCCTTTAGATGCGTATAGCAGCGAAAATAAAAATATTTTTTTATTATGCCAAGATATTTTGTGTTTTAAAAATAACTTCCTTAAATTGATATTAATAGTGAATCACTTTTGACGCAAGTTGAACCGCATTAGCTTTGAAGTTGTAAAAAATGAACCTAATTTTAACACTGTCTTTAGTTGTAACGCATTTGAGTGCTTTTTTCACAAAGCTATAAATTCACGTTGTTATGAGGCTCTATACAAGTTATAAGTATTGATTTTTTTCCTTCACAAAAACAATGTTTTTTTTACTAACAAAATTAATAATAGTTTGCTTTTAACCAAGCGAAATAGTAAAAATTACTATTTCATTTGGTAGTTTCATAATTTCTACCAAATAAATTCGTATTAGTTACTAAAATATTAGTAATAATTACCCAAAATCGATTTTTTAGAGATTCAAATGATAATGCACTTTTAATATTTCTATTGTTGGAAAACTTAACGTTATGAGTGGCTCACCTTTTTTCGTTGTGCTTGAACTTTGGGTAAACAATGCACGGAAACTGACAACAAAAAATGGATGCAAACTTTTTCAAAGGAAATTGTGTTGCAGTTTTTTCACAATCGTTTACAATTTTATCCGGAATATAAACAAAAACAGCTTGAAATTATGCGTCTAAGAAGAGATCCAGACTTAAAACTGCCAACGTTCGTGGAAATTGATTTTGAAGAGGTCAAATCGGGAGTTTACCTTCAAATCAACGCAAATATATTGGTAATTAAATGTTTTAATTGTTTTTTTTTCTAGAAATTTAGTGGTTTTCTTCATTTTAAGTTGCGTCTGAATGGCTTAATATTTCTTAATATTGATAATTAAAAATTTAGTAAATAAAGAATTTGAAACTTCCCAAAATTAATACGAAATTTATTCTCATATATCGCGGTTGTTTGCTTAAAAAGGGATATTTTAAAAAATGTGTTTTTAACATTATTTTATTTTTTTAAAATTTTTTGCCCGCTTAGTTTAAATTGGTTTCTTTACGTTCCTATATTGCTAATGAGTCGCTTTTATATAGCTTTGTTTTTGAAAAAATATCATCTTCTATTTGCAAACTTTTACAAAAAAAAACAGTCAAAAAATGAACAAAGTTTCTAAGGTATTTTTGTAAATTACGTTTTGTTGAGCCAATAGCTAAAACTATTTAGCACCAAAATTAATTATTAAGAAGCTTATTGTATTCAGAAAATTTATTTCGTGTATTAGAAAACAGTATAATAAATTTTTAATGTTACAAACAAAAGTTTTTGTAATTTGTAAAGTTATTTCAATACAAAACATGTGCATATTACAAAAATAAATGATTAGCTCAAATAAACAAAAAAAATCTGTGTAGAAGTAGAATTATATCCATGTGTTACTAAGCGACACTGATAAAATTTTATGAACCAACACCGTTTTATTTACAATGTATATTTAGTTTAATTTTTACCAGGGAAGTTTTTACAGGCAACTAGATTCAATATTATCTTTGTATGATATGGGTTTAGGGTGAACCTGGACCTCTGGTGTACGAAGTCACGAATGTAGTGCCTCTAAACTCAACGGCACTAAAATCCAGTTTCTGGGTTTGAATTCCAAGACGTCAATGACGCTGATGAAAGCCAAAATTAGAAGGATACGGCTAATCTGAAAGGTGAATTCACGGAACACAGTGGAAATGTTAAAACCTTTGGAGTTTTGGATTGCCAATTTTTGGAGCTTTAAAGTATACACCATGAGTCTTAGAGCTTTTTTTCAAAATTGTTGGATAACTAAAAAGCAATGTAAATATTTTATTAAGATCATTTTTGTAAACTAAAAATTTTTTAAATCAAGTTAAAAAACAAAATTTAATGATTGATAAAAATGAAGCTAAATTAACGTAGAACGTATTTTTAATTGTATTAAAACAAACTATAACATTTTAAATGGCCAGAGCTCCAGAGCAAAAAAAACAAGTTTATTGACACCACTCATACGTGGCGGGAGCTTGCCACGCGATTGAACTTCGCGGCACCGCGCAAACCAATAAACAGAGGTGGCCAAAATTTAAAATTTAAAATTTTTAGTGTTCTTTATTTTATTATTTTTATTTCAACTTTTGCGCTGATATTAAAAAATATTTAAAAAAAAACTCGTACTGCACAAGTTTTGATTTTGGGTTCTTGCGATATCCTACAAGTTTACGCAACTTTTTAACTGTTCCGATGTCCATGGATTCCCTTTCAAAACAGGAAAACGTTTCACAAGAACGATTTTTGAATTCAAATGAAAGCTTCAATCAATCCACTCCCTACAGTCAATTCAAATTTTCTTCTGCGAAGGTAAATTGTAGATGTTTGTTCAAAAACCGAGTAGAATTTTACTTTTTAATTCTGCTAAATTTTACTTTTGGAGTGAAATTTATAAATTTTATAAATCATAAAAATCTTTGTTTTGCGACTATAGCTTGGTTCTTATGTTTAAAATTTATTTTATGAAGTTATTTAAAAATAAAACCGCTCCAAAATATGAAAGAATAAACCGTATTGACTGAACTCACAAAACTGCATGAGGATATGAACTAAATTTCCATGGTTGTGTCTTCTTTTTTTTTACAAATTGGAACGCAGCACCGATTTTTTAAAATATTAAAACTATCTAAAGATAAATTCTATCAGGGTGAAAATAGATGAGTGGTAAAGTAACCACTCGTTCTTTGATAAAATATCACGTGCAGAGAAACACATGACGCAACTAAATAATAATTGGTTACATAACCGCTGAAAATTTTTTTTAATTTTTCTCGCGGATTTATTGTTTATTTCTTTTTGGCGGCGAGCGGTTACGCCCTTATTTTCAGCCTGGAAGACTTTGGCTTTAATTATTTATTAGGTAAAAATTTTGTTATAAAAATATGAAGAATTGATGAAACACATATCTAAATTTGAGGCTGTAGCAAACTAGGGAAAATTAACTAAAAATCCTAATTAATAAAGCTTGTTGTGGTGTATATATAACGCTCATGGCAACTTGCTTTGCTTGTTCAGAAACTTAAAAAAATAAATAAATTAAATTTTAGCCCCGCACCTCATCCTTCAAGCGGAAATTCGAAACTACTGTACTGGAGAAAACGCTCATTCTGAACCGTTTTACTGTGCAAAAAAGGAACAGCAACTGTTTACGACAATCCTGCACAACTGTGGCTGGTTATTGACTACTTGGCGATTGAAATCGAAAAAAAATCGAAGTTGGCGTTGGACTTCTTCTTCAAAGTTTTTACGTTTTCAACTTTTAAGCATATTTTCGGCTTTCTGGAGATGATTTTTGGCCTTAAATCCAGTATCAAGTAACGCCAGCCGGCCGCTAAACAACTTTGTGCGGCATTTAAAGTTTTTGAAAAAACGGAAAATGAAAAGGAAAAAAAGCGTTTGAATAAATAAGCATAATCAATAATCATATGGGGGTTTTTATATTAAAAAAACTTTTTTTAGAAAAAAAATAGACACATCCTTTTTAATGAAAATCTACCTATAAAATACAAAAATAAATAAATAACTATGTTAATGTATATCTTGACTCTTGAAAAAAAATTCCAAAAATTAGGTGCGCGTTTTTGAAACGTGCTCCTAAAAATTTTAAAAAAATTCAAAAAAATTTAAAAAATTAACAATACTTAGAAAACATATTGTACTAATCTTTTCTCCGTAAAAACAGTCATAACTTATTAAGGTATTAAAATATTGAGGCTATTTTGAA
>JASAMX010012700.1:0-23195 GCA_030248175.1 Microlaimidae sp. YZB2_3
TGTGTGTGTGTATGCGCCAGTCTATGTGTATGTGTGCTTGTTTGTTCCATGTATGTATCTGTATTGCATAATTATAAGGGTAATAGTGGTATTTAGGGTGCATTTATGGTGTATTTCTGGTTGTTTATTTGCGCTTGTTTATGTGTGTGTGTGTTTTGTGCTCAAGTATATGCAATTTTACTCTATTTTTTATTTTTGGCTTGAATGAACATGTATTGTATGTTTGTATTCTGTCTTGCTTTTCCCTCTGCAGGCAGTAACAGGTAGGTTTCTATCTTATTATAATTTTGTGTACTTTGTGTTTCATTGGCTATATGTTTTTATTTTTTATTTTCTTTTTAGTTTTTCAGGTCAAGTCAAATATTTTGTTTAATTTTCAGGCAAGATTAAGCAGAACAAAACTGAAGCTAAGAATGCGTCAAGCCTAAACGCCTGGAGTTCCACCGGTGTATAAACAACTAATAGGGACTCTAATTTATCTGTACTTCTTACAATTATAAACTTTAGAAAATATATTTATCAAGTATTTTTTAGCTTCTACTAACCCCTACTAACCCTCTACAAAAAACCTGCCACAAGTTTGGTTTTATTTATGTCTAGTCCCTCCTTTTATAGTAATGTACTAAGGTGCTGCTGTCAGAGAGAGGTGAATCGGTGTGCGTTAAGCGGCCAACACCTCTGGCGGCAGCCTGCCACAAAACCACAAACCACAAACAATTTATTACAATGCTCAATATCAATTTATTACAATTTATTACAATATCTCATTTAACTCACTTGGTTTAGTGGTTAGCAAGCATGATTCTTTCCGTCGTTTTGGTAAAATTGGTTTGTCCAACACACTTGATGTCCATGTTTTTTTTAAATTTTAAGCCTCCTACGACAGTTTCTGAGCTGTCAGCTTTCCAATGATATATCATTAACCCAATATTTTTTGTAGTTAAGGAGGAAGGTTTATCCCAACTTTTAAAAAATTTGTTGTTCAACATAAAAATGTTTATGCTGATTTTTTCAAAAAACAAACTGATATGCTGGCTTTTCATTTACTAATATCTATTGGTAATAAATAAGAATGACAATAGCTACAATTAGCAATAAAAATAAAATTAACTTTTAAAATTTGTGGGGCCTCTCTGGTGAAAATGTGTTGTCCTGATTAAAAATGACTATGTTATATTTTAAACCTCAAAATATGGCATTCCCCAAATTGCAAGCTTTCCAATGATATCTCATTTAACCTAATTTATTCTGCTGTTGGAGAGAAGGGTCCATCCCCCTTTTGGTGAAAATGCGTTGTCCAGTATAAAGACGTTCATGTTTATCTTTCCAAAAAACATAATATTCTGGCTTTTAATTGACTAATTCTTTAAAAAATAAGTTTAAGCCAATTTAACGACAAAAAATTTTTCAACTTCCAAACTCCATAGGGCCCCCGTTTTTGTGTAAATGCGTTGTCCATCCTAAGGATGTCCATCGAATTTTTTTTAATTTCAACACCTTTATGAGATTCCCCGACTTGTACGCTTTGCAATGATATCTCATTTAGCCTATTTTTTTGTTTGTGAAGGAAGGTCGTTTCCCTTTTTAGCAAAAAAAAACCTTGTCCAGTATTAAGATGTCTATGTTAATCTTACCAAAAAAACCATCAAATTCTAGTTTTACATTGGTTACTTACTCTTATCAATTAGTTCAAGTCAATTAAGAGACAAAAAAATTTTTAATTTCCAAAATCCAAAGGTTTCCCCCCTTTTGTGAAAATGTGTTGTCCAGGCTAAAGATGTCTATGCAAAATTTTTCTAAATTTTAACCTCTTTACATCACAAGACGTATTTTTGTCGGACATTCGCTGTACAAATCTCAGAAATATATATATATTTCTCGGCTTATTTTCATCACTTTCTTTTCATAGTTTATGGAAAATTTTTAGTTGATCCTGATCTCCTTATTTTACACTTTTCTTTATACTATTTTGTTTTACTGTTTGTGTGCTTTTAAGCTTACACTTTAATAGCACAAAGTCCTATCCATTCCAAAACTAGTGCGCATCCATACCAAAAAATTGACTAATTCTTACTACTCGACAAATTTTTCCAGTCGCTTATTTGGCCCATGGCCCTTTCAGCACCTTAAAAACCTGTTTGTGGTTTTTTACCCACTTTTCTATCTTGGCAAATTTTTTTTTGACACCAACTGAAATTGTATATTTTTTTCTGTCTACATTATGGCCAGCTGTGGTTTTTGTAAGAAGAAACTGGGTAAAAAGGAGCTAATAAGACCGAATGCTGCTCCATATGCCAAAACCCTTTCCACATAGCGTGCACAGGCCTTCAGGTGGATGTTTTATCCAACCTGCCTTATTCCATCCCTTGCGGCTACTGTGTTGAAAGCCTAGAAACTTTGAAGCGCGAGGTTATGCAGTTGAAATCCAATCTTTACAGTCTCTAGGCCCATAAAGAATGCGATGTTCAATCCGACTTCAGCCATCGCCATGAGAGTATTTCTGACGACCTCAACAATGGCTTTTGTTCCTGTCAGCCACCGCCCACGACGGCGACCCAGAAAATTATCCGAGAGGTCCACCCTTTCTTTGGAAGGTTTAGGTGATATCGTTTGTCCAATCGTCCAAGAAGAGCTTTTGATGACACACAACCACCAGAAATCCAAGAAGTCTTCAGGCTTGGAAAGGAAGCCCCAAATAGACCTCCCTTTCTCAAGATCAGGTTTGAGAGGTCATCAGAGCGCTCGTTGGTGCTTGAAAAAGCCAGAAAGCTTAAAGCCAGTGCAGATTTTGCTAATGTGTTTGTTAGGCCAAGCCACACATTTAGGGAACGTGAATACATTAGAAATTTGTATTCTCAACGTGATGCTCTAACTAAAACGCGGGGACTCTTGAATGTTGTTAAGCATCAAGGTTCTTTGCCGAAAAACTGGGTATCCTTCCTTCTACCCAGAAATTCCAAGCGCATAACCAGACTGGCACAGAAAAAGTTACCACTCGCAGTAAAAATCTCGCATAGCACAATTGCTCTCTTATGCAAATTTTTTAATTTGCAAAGTCTCAAAAATAAAATCAATAACTTGTCAGCTCTATTGTCTCAAAGAAAGTATGATATTATTTGTATTGACGAATCTTGATTAGACTCTTCTGTGCCAGATACCATACTTACTTCTAACAATTCATATTCTGTGTTTAGGAAAGACAGAGAGGGTAAACTCAGCGGCGGTGTTTTAATTTTAGTTAACAAATACATAAAAGTAATGGAAACTTTATTACCAAAAAAATTTGACTTACTTGAAAGTGTCGCCGTCGATATTTTAGGTAAAGATAGTAATAAACATTGAATTATATGTCATTATTGACCGCCAAAGTTTATCGATCTTGCTTTAGAAACAATGTACATGGAGCTTTTAGCTGATTTAAATTTTTATTTATGCAATAGTTCAATTCCATGCGTTTTCGCGGGCGACTATAATTTCCATGCTATTTAATGGGACATTCCCAAAGTAAAGAATTTCTATTACAGTCATCATATGTTTTTAAACTCTGTAGTTGAAAATGATCTTTTTCGATTCGTAAATTTTAATACTCATATTAGTGGCAACCTAATTAATTTAATTTTAAGCAATCATAAAAATTAATGAACCCTTTACCGCAACTTGTGACCATGTGTCAATAGATTTTTTCTTTCTTTTTCTGTTGACAGTAAATCAAAAACAACGCGCACCTACCGAGATTACAAATCAGCTGATTTTGCCAGCATATGCAATAAGTTAAAACACACAGATTGGGCCCCGCTAATTATGTCCTCAAAAAATATTAATGAGCTTTATGAAAATTTTGTGTTTATTAATAGGTGTCTTATTGATAAATATGTACCGGTTAAACGATACAAGCCAAATAAAGTACAATATACTCCCTATATTAGAGTATTAAAGCGTAAGAAAACTTTTCTACACAGAAAATCTAAAAATAAACCCATGTTTAAAAAAGAATGGAAAAACTGTGTTAAGCAATATAATTAGGTGCTGAAAACTTTTAACGACAATCTTAAACGTGAAGCTATAAATAGTGGTAACAGTACAAAATTTTTTTCTTTTGCCAAAAATAAATTTTGATGTAATAATCCCAATATTCCAGCCATAAAAAACAACGACGGTTTTTTATAGACAAATGCAATATTTTTAACAACTACTTTGCTTCTGTTTTTACAAAAGATAATAAGGTTTGCCCCGACTTCAAAAAACATGTAAAGGACACTGTTGGAAAATTTTCAATATCTTTTCCAGTTATTTTTGTGTTAAAAAAACTTCCTAAAAATACCTAAATGATTTACCAGCTATCTATTTAAGAAATATTGCACCTGAAATTTCTCCACCCCTCACGCGAATATTTGAGCTATCGGTGCTATCTGGGACGGTTCCTTTATTATGGAAAGACGCTTTTGTTTTACCAATTTTTAAAAAAGGTGTTACTAGTAATTGTCAGAATTATCGCCCCATATTGCTTACATGTTTATTTTGTAAAGTCATGGAGAGCATCAATATTGGCGAGTTATTTATTTATTTAAGAAAAAATAACTTAATTCACTCAGATCAATATGGTTTTCTAACAAAAAAAATCAGTCGGTTTACAATTATTATCTAGTATTTCAGATTGGACCAAAGCTATTGATAATTATAAATCCGTTGATGTCATGTACATCGACTTTTGATTCTGTCAGTCACTCTAAACTTCTGATAAAATTAAAAGCTTATGGAATTGATTATGAACTATTTAATTGGATTTCAAATTTTCTAACTAACAGAAGACAAAAAGTTATTTTAAATGATGACTCACATGACTTAAATAAAAATTTTGTTTGTTCTGATTATGCCTATGTTTCAAGTGGAGTGCCTAAAGGCAGTGTCGTTAGACCGCTCTTTTTGATTTTGCAAGTGGGCAACAACATGGCAACTAAACATTGCTATAGACAAATGTAATGTTTTATACCTAGGATTAAATAATCCAAAACATATTTATTATCTTAATGAAAACATAATTCTAAGCAAAAATTGTATATGTGACCTAGGCATATTGGTATCTTATAATTTAAAGTTTTCAGATCACTGCGCTTCTATAGCCGCTAAAGCACTGAGTCAAATAGGTGTATTATTTAGATCTTTTCGTACTAATAATATGCTAATGTTGCTTAAAGCATATAAAAGCTTTGTACGCCCTTTAGTTGAATTTGAAACTTATGTGTGGAACCCACAATTTTTAATGGATATTGAACGTGTTGAGAAAATTCAAAGAACTTTCACAAGACGTGAAAGTTCTTTGAATCAATTTCACTATATCAGAGATGTGGCTTTCCTTATGTAGCATATGAAACCAGAGTAAAAGAACTTAAACTAGATAAATTAGTGGCTCGTAGAAATCAAAATGACCTATTACTTTGTTATAAAATTTTAAATGTGGATATTCCTTCTGAAAAACTTATTTTATTAGACACAAACTCAAAAACCTGTTCTAATGGTTTAAAATTAAAAGGGAAACTTGATCGACTTAACACATCTAAATATTTTTCTCTAGTCGTATTGTTGATTTGTGGAACAAATTACCTAAAGATTTAGTGCTTTCCAAATCTTTTAGTATTTTTCGTCATAAACTCTGTAGTTTTATTTTTGAACTTTAATTATTTAAAATTTTTAAAGTCTAATTATTTTCTATTTAGGATTTTTTTCATTTTATAAATATGTATAAATTTGTTCGCATTAAACTTTTTACTAATGCTTTTTACTTTAGTTTTAATAATTATTTCTTCGTTACAAATATGTATGTATCTATTGTATGATTAACATAAAACAATTTTTTTAGCTTTGTTTATACTTCTTTTATATGTGCGTTTCTTTTATTTATATTTTTTAGCTTTAATACATTTTTATTCAGCTTATTGTAACTATATGTGTATCCGTTTGTTTAATAATTTTTTCAATTTTTATTTTTATTTTAAATTACTTGTGAATATTTTGTTGTATTATAAGTATGTTACTATATATGTAACCTTTGTAACAATAAATTCTATTTTATTCTATTCTATTTTGTGACATTCCACGGACTGTAAGCTTTGCAGTGATATCTCATTTAGCCCAATCATTTTTGTGGTTAAGAAAAAAGGCCATTCCGTTCTTTAGTGAAAAGAACGTTGTCCAGTATAAAAATACACATGTTCATTTTTTCAAAAAAAACATAATATTCTGGCTTTACATTGGCTAATTACTCTTACCAATAAATTAAGCCAATTCCTGGACAAAAAATTTTTAAAGTTCCAAAATCCAATCCATCCCTTTGGTGAAAACGCTTTGTCCTGTATAAAAATGTTCATGGAAGTTGTTTCAAAATTTCAACCCCCTTTCAACGTTCTCTAGGGTACAAGCTTTCCAACCATACCTTATTTACTTTAATTTGTTGGGTGGTTATGGAGAAGTTAGGGAACACCCAGACAGACAGACAGACAGACACACAGACACATTACTTCTGTTTATATATAGATTCACACTATCATATTTAATATATAAGATATATCATTTAAGACATAAAGGAACTAGAATAAAGGTCTGTCATTACGTCAATCTTGACGTAAAAAATAAACTGCGCATATATAGAACTACGGCTGCTGAATTGAAGTTCCTGGAGCCCATTTCATAAAGACGTGTATAAATTTCAATTTTACAAATCTCCGCCTTTTTTTGTAAAAACATGATAGAGGATATAATATTTTCACGAAAAACGCCTTTTTTTGAGGGTCATAACTTCTGAACCACAGGCGATATTTTGTTGAAAAAAAATTTGTGGGCTATTGGAGGCAGGGGTAAGGTTTTTACAAAAAAATATCAAAAGCGAAGACAAAACGTTTGACTCCGCACCGCACCTTTAAGAAGTATAACATGTAAGAAGCAAAATAAATCATGAAAATGTTAGGTATTCATCCTTTTAAGTTGCGAGTGGCGTAGTTTATTTCTTAAGTAATTAATTAAATGTACAAATGCGCACGCGGAGCAAACTACGAAAGGAATTTAAAATATGCACTAAGTGAGAAATTATTACACCTTGCCTAATTAATTAATAAAAGAATTACATAAATATAAATATATATATATATATAAATACGTACGTTTGTTTTGTTTAAAAATGTTTAATTGTTAAATAAAGAATGTTTTAAAACGGTCGTTAATTTATTCTGCTATAATTCCCTACTGCCGAACTTTTAATAAGTACTATAAATCAAGTGTTAACAAACACATTATTGGCGTGACGAGTTATTATTTAGACCTTATTTAAAAAAAAAAAGACATATGGCTAATTCAAGCAATTCCTCTTCTTCTTTGGTAAATTTTGACCCCGCAGAAACCCCTTGGGACGTATGGAAAGTTCAGTTTATGGCTTATACCAGCGTTCAAGGTACTTTAAACGCTAAATTTACTGATGAAGTTTCAAAAAACTTTCTTCTAACAAAACTTTCTTCAGAAGTTTTGGGAACTTTGCTGAATTTATTACGTCTAAAAACTCTTAAGCAAAGACGCTTGACGATCTTGTTCTATTGCTAGACGAACAATACAAACCGAAACGTATAGCAATTGCAGAACGTTTCAAGTTCGCACAACGTCATCAAAACGACGGTGAAAGTATTTGAGATTTTTATTCTGCTCTTTGCAAACTGTCCACATTTTGCGGTTGGGGACCGGATGAACTAAAATCGCGTCTTCGGGATCAGCTCGTTTTTGGTCTAAAGAACGCAAATACTCAGAAAAAGTTGCTTTCTGAGGAACTCTCTCTGGAAAAATCCCTAGCATATGCCGAGTTGTCAGAATCTGCAGAAAAAAATACCGTGGATCTTCGCAATATGATGGGTTCAAAAACTTTGGAATTCAAAATAAAAAAAGTCCAAGGAGACAATTCGAAAAAAATTCCCAGTCATCCACCTTGCCAACATTGCGGAAAAACTAATCATAAATCTGACGAATGCTTCCGAATTAAATTTTGCGCAAATTGCGGAAAAAAAGGACACAGTCCAAAATATTGCAAAAGTAGCAGTACAAAACAGCAGAAAAATAATTTTAAAAAGAAAAAAGCCAACTCTATTCAAGAAACTTCTTCGTTAAAAACAATTGAAATGCAAATTTCTAAAACTGATGAAGTTATATGGGTTTCACCATTGGTCAATGGTAAACAGATAAAAATGGAACTAGATACAGGTGCCGGTTCCAGCATAATTAACGAACAAACTTGGAAAACAATAGGTGAGCCAAAATTAAAAAATTCTGACATCACTCTCGGATTATTCTGGACGTGAAGTGAAAACAATCGGAAAATTAAAAATACAAGTTTAAAATCATGGTCACAAAAACTCGCTTGATTTGCTTGTCGTAAAAAAAGGTCAGAATTTATTTGGTAGACAGTGGCTTCGACAACTAAAGCTGAACCTAAATTTATTAAATCTCCATAAAATCAATTCGTCAAAAACGCTTGCAAACATTTTGCAGAAATATAGTGAAATATTTAAAGACGAAATGGGATACTGTTCCAAAATAAAAGCAAAACTTTACATGGAGGCAGAAGTCCAGCCAAAATTTTTTAGGCCGCGTCCTCTTCCCTTCGCCTTAAAGGAGCACTGTCACAAATCAAATTCCTATATCGCCTGAAACGGACTGCTCCTTTAATACCAAACCTACCTAACTCAAATTCGGGATTTGGAGTGCTTCACTACAAGGCTACAACATTTTTAAAATTCAGCTCGATTGGTTCAGTATTAAAGGAGCAGTCCGGGTTGGGCGATATAGGATTTTGATTTGTGACAGTGCTCCTTTAAAAGAAAAAGTTGGAAACGATCTGAATCGGTTAGAAAAAGGAGGTGTTATTGAAAAAGTAAATACTTCCAATTGGGCGCCACCTTTGGTACCTGTTTTAAAATCTAATGGAAAAATTTGTACATGTGGTGATTTTAAGGTGACAATAAACCAATTTATGAAAGTTGATCAATACCCACTACCCGTTCCAGACGAGATTTTTCAACAATTAAGCGGTGGAGAAAAATTCACTAAATTGGACCTTTCTGAAGCTTACTTACAACTTGCATTGGATGAAAAATCACAAATGTACACTGTGATTAACACGTATCAAAGCCTGTACAAATTTACACGTCTTCCGTTTGGTGTAAGCTCAGCACCAGCAATTTTCCAACGTGTTATGGAACAGGTTCTGCAGGGATTAAACGGTGTTACAATATATCTGGATGACATAACCGTTACTGGAAAAAACGATCATGATCATCTTAACAATTTGGAACACGTTTTTCAAAGGCTTCAAGAATACGGATTCAAAATAAAAAAAAAAATTGCAGTTTTCTTCAATCAGAAATTGAATATCTGGGCCATATTCTTACGAAAGACGGTGTCAAACCGTCTCATAAAAAAATTGATGCCATAACAAAAGTTCCTGCACCCCAAAATGAAACGCAACTTCGATCATTTTTGGGAATGGTTAACTATTTTGGGAAGTTTATTTCGTCATTGGCTGACAAGGCAGCACCCTTAAATGACCTTTTACAAAAAACAACGAATGGAAATGGACTAACAAAGAGCAGTTAGCATTTCAGGAGTTGAAAATGGCTTTAACCTCAATGAAGTGCCTTTCGCATTATAACCCAAAATATCAACTTTGTCTGGCATGTGATGCAAGCTCGGTTGGAATCGGTGCAATACTGTACCATATTTATTCTGACAAAAGTGAAAAAATAATTGCATGCGCTTTGAAAAAACTCACTTTAGCCGAAAAAAATTACTCTTAAATTGAAATTGAAGGATTAGGCATTATTTTCGGCATAAAAAAATTCCATAAGTTCTTGTGGGGAAGAAAATTCTTGTTGGTAACGGACCACAAACCACTAAAATATATTTTTGGCGAAAAGAAGTAAATTAGTGGAGTGGTAGCGCAAAGACTGCAACATTGGGCAGTGATCTTATCTCAGTATATGTACAAAATTCAATACAACCGTTCTGAAGATCACGGAAATGGTGACTGTCTTTCAAGGCTTCCTCAGAATTTTGATAAAGAATTTGACAGCAAAGAAAATGATTATAGCCAACATTATACTGTCAAAAATGTTCAAGAAGAATTAATTAATGGAATTCAACCAGTCTCAGCGGTAGAAATAAAGAAAAACACTGCAAAAGACAAAATTTTGAGTGAGGTTTTCAATTTCGTGAAATATAGATGGCCAAATCAAATTAGTAAAGATTCACCACTTCGACCGTTTTACTGTAATCGACACCAAATTTCTTACAGTGACGGTATACTTATTTGGGGCGTTCGAGTTATAATACCAGAAACCTTGCAAAAACGCATCTTGTCATTATTACACGAAAGCCACATAGGAATTGTCAGAATGAAAAGTTTGGCTCGTTCTCATGTCTGGTGGCCTAATACTGACGCAAATATTGAAGCAATTGCCAAAACTTGCGATATCTGTCAAAGCACGGGACAAAATGAAGCAAAATTTCCGCTTCACCTTTGGGATTTTCCCTCAAAAGAATGGCAACGTTTGCATATTGATTTTGCAGGTCCTTTTTTCGGAAAGACTTGGCTAATTATAGTGGACGCGTATTCCAAATGGCCGGAAGTAAATTTTGATGTAATGAAACCAACTACGGCCGATGCGGTAAAAAAAAACCTGTTCCCAAAAAAAATTTTTTTTATTAGTACCAGATAAGAAACGTGGCTCGATATGCTGTTAAAACATACTTTTTCGAGTTTTTTTTTCTGAAAGTTTAAGCGAAATCGGCTCGCTCAAATGTTTTTTATGATGCGTTGAATGCGCGCGGTTTTTGTGATTTTTTGCAAAATTAATACACTGCAAAAAATATAGGTTTTGTTTTGATTCCTGCTCAAACTGTGAACGATTTTCATCATATTGTTATATATGAAATGTCTGCCGATTTTTATCCCTTACTTTTGATCTTAAAATTTTTTTGGGGGGTTGACCTCCCCGGGGGGTTAGGGGGCAAACACAAATGCCGAAATTTTTTTTTAAATTTTTTTTTTCAAAACCATCTCAATGTAAAATTTATCATATATCACGAATTTTGATATATTTTTTGTTTAAAAAACCTAATATTAAGCTTACAATAAGCTGCCAAAAATGACGAATTTAAAATTTGGAAGCATTCCAAGCCCTATGTTGGCAGCAGCAAACCTTTAAATTAAAATTTTTCCAAAAAATAAGCCTTAAAAGTTTATTTTTTTCGAATTTCCAGGTTATTTTGTTAGAGAAACATATTTTCAAAGTTAAAATCCTACTACAAAATTGCCAAATATTGCAGCTAAAAATGCTCTTTTTTAAGTGTTTTCTTACTTGCAAACATGTTTCCCCGTTTGTCAACACAAAAATAAGTTTCTAATAACTATGTCTCCCAATTTTTTCCAATATCCAAATGTAATTTTTTTACGTATTATCATTTTTCGTGTAAAAACGTTTGAATCCGCGATCTGGAATGAATTGCGTCATTTTAGTTGCGGAAGAGCCGATAAAAATCATCAATTATGACGTAATGATAAAAATTTACATGACGTAATGAAGTATTTTTGAATTTTAACGAAAATTTATGTTGCGTTTTCATGTTGGTTATTTGGACCCTTTTCTAATATTTTAAATCAAAATAAATTAAAAAAATTTAAAAACTAATCTTTTAAAGTTTATTATTCTTGTAAAACTTTTAAATTTAAAGATTTGCTGCTGCCAGCATACGGGCTTGAAATGCTTCCAAATTTTAAATTCGTCATTTTTGACAGCTAATTGTAAGCTTAATATAAAGTTTTTGTACACAAACGATATATCAAAATTTGTTATATGTGATAAATTTTACATTTTTGATGATTTTGAAAAAAAAATTAATTTTGAAAAAACTTTCGGCATTTGTGTTTGGCCCCCACCCCCTAGTCCCCGGGAGGTCAACCCCCCAAAAAAATTTTACGGTCAAAAGTAAGGGATAAAAACCGGCGGACTTTTGATATATAATAATATTATCAAAATCGTACACACGTCGAGCAGGAAGCAAAACAAAACCTATCTTTTTTAAAAATGAAGCAAATGCGAAGGATAAAACTTTTATTCTGTCTTTATTTTTAAACTATGAACAATCACGACGGTTAATTCAATGTACACAAAGGTCTCGAGAAGAATTAAATGTAATTGGTATATGACGTTGGTGAACTAAAAAAATGACCAAAAAAGTTTATAAAACCAATTATTTTGCTTTTTTTCAACATTTTTCTAAGCAATCGGTTGTCTTTTGTTTTAGTCATGTTTTTTTAGTTAACCACCGTTATATACGAATTCTTTCCGTTTCTTTCCGAGACTTTTGTGTAGATTAAATTAATCGTCGTGATTGTTCATTGTTTCCTCGTGGACAATATATTGCCATTTTTTTGCAGTGTATTAATTTGGCGAAAAATCGCGAAAACCGCGCGCTTTCAACGCATCATAAAAAAATTTGAGCAAACCGCGCTCAAAATTTCAGAAAAAACTCGAAAAAGTATGTTTTAACAGCCTACCTAGCGGCGTTTCTTATCTCCTACTAATAAAAAAGTTTTGTTTTTTTTGGGACCAGGTTTTTTGGACAGCATCGGCCGCAGTGATGACTTCATAGCAAAACAATTTTTTTTAACCTTTTCAAAAGATAGCCAAAAGTCTGAGCTATGCTTCGATATATGTCTCTTACACATTCTACCTCGTGTTATGGAGATATGACATTTCAAAGTTTGAAATTTATCGCCAGTACGCATCATTTTTGTATAGACTATAGTTAACGGGTTGCCTGTGGTAGTTGAATGAGTGGCAGGACCCATAGATTGCTTCATACTGGGAATGAAAACCACTAAAAACGCAGGACAGCATAATCAATTATAATTGTGACAATATTTTTAATCAAAACTTAAACCACTCTGTTATATACACGCGAAGGTGTTTGATCAACTAGCGGAAATCATGGCGGCAGTATGATCGCAAATAAAATCTGATTTTGTAGTAAAGCATGACTTGTACTGAACGGGTTGCTGGCAGTTTATTGTGAAGTAAGCCCCAAATTATTTGACATCATAATAATGTTCAGACATTTTTATCTTTAAATTTATCGCCAGTACGCATCATTTTTGTATAGACTATAGTTAGCGGGTTGCCTGTGGTAGTTGAATGAGTGGCAGGACCCATAGATTGCTTCATACTGGGAATGAAAACCACTAAAAACCCAGGACAGCATAATCAATTATAATTGTGACAATATTTTTAATCAAAATTTAAACCACTCTGTTATATACACGCGAAGGTGTTTGATCCACTAGCGGAAAGCATGGCGGCAGTATGATCGCAAATAAAAACTGATTTTGTAGTAAAGCATGAGTGGTACTGAACGGGCTGCTGGCAGTTTAATGTGAAGTAAGCCCCAAAATATTTGACTTTATAATAATGCTCAGACATCTTTATCTTTAAATTTATCCCCAGTACGCATCATTTTTGTATAGACTATAGTTAACGGGTTGCCTGTGGTAGTTGAATAAGTGGCAGAACCCATAGATTGCTTCATACTGGGAATGAAAACAACTAAAAACCCAGGACAGCATAATCAATTATAATTGTGACAATATTTTTAATCAAAACTTAAACCACTCTGTTATATACACGCGAAGGTGTTGATCCACTAGCGAAAAGCATGGCGGCGGTATGATCGCAAATAAAAACTGATTTTGTAGTAGAGCATGAGTTGTACTGAACGGGCTGCTGGCAGTTTAATGTGAAGTAAGCCCCAGAATATTTGACTTCATAATAATGTTCAGACATCTTTACTGCTCTAATTATGCGCGTTCTAATTAGAACGAGTATTAGTTAGAGACCCAAGCTTTATAATTAGGGCTTTGTTTCTAAAAGGTATGTTCCAGTTAGGGCTTGTAATGGTCCAAGTAAAGCCCATAAAGCCCCAATTAACGGGTGTCCTAGTTTTGACCTTTATTAAAAATGTAGCTTCATAAATAACTTTATAATTTACTAGATTTTTTAATGAATAAAAAAACGCCTCTTATTTTAATTACATTTACAAAATTTGCCATTACTTGCTATTAAAAAGGCACTGTCACAAATCAAACTAATATATCGCTTGAAACGGAATACTCATTTAGTACATAACCTATTGACTTCAAATTTAATATTTAGCTTCCACAGACCAAGTCTAAAACATTTCTAAATTTCCGGCTAATTAGTTCAGTATTAAAAAGTAGTATTATCTGGGTTTCGAGAGCTTTTAGATGAGTAAAAACATAATTGTATTATAATAAAATCACCTTTAAAATTTTAGGGGGTACATTAATGGATGCAAAAAATAGGTGACCACTAAAAAAAATTCAATAAATGAATAAATTTTTGACATCGGTGTGTTGAGAGACTTTGATCTGAGTATAAATACGACATTTAAAATAGAAAATTGTAAAATTATAATTTTTTAAATTTAAGAATATTTGATGGTAAACAGATAAACAGTAAAAATATTGACCTAAATATAATATTTGTGAAATCAGCACGCATACAGCTTTTATATGAATATAAAGACGGCTTAAAAATGATAAAAACTTAAACAAAACACCTCTTACTAATTTCTGGGTACAAACGGGTTTATTATTTAGGTTAACGGTATTTAAAAAAATTTTTTCACATAATTTTTTAAATCGGCACGTCAAGAGATTTAAAATGATATGTTATCCTCCTATGTAGAGGGGCTGTGTCAAATGTTAAAATTTTTAGGGTTGCCAGGTGCAGTGGCACTAACTTTTTTTTTGGGACCTTCACTAAAAGTTACGGCATAAGAAAATTCATTTGGTCAAAAATCAGAAATCTGGGAAAAAAATACCACTAAGCTTAGGGACTTTGGGAACTAATCCTTAAAATACCAAAAATACCGCTAAGTTTAGGGAGTTTGGGGACTAACCTTCAAAATTTTTGAAAAACAATTTTTTTTAGGAGGTAGCCAATTGTTCAAGGACTTTAACTTAAGATATTCCCATATTGATTCCAATGCGTTTAAACGTTTAAAAATTTGAAACAAAATTTTTTTGTCCAAAATTTCCCAGTATATCTAATAAAAAACAAAGAAAATACGCTTAAAACTAGAACTCGTTTTTTATGTACAGACGAACGAACAAACCAACAATTGAACGAACAGTAAACGAAAAATTTGAAATGGTTAGCCATTAACCATTAGCCACCATTAACCCAGCGCTCGTTCAATAGTACATACAGGGTCTACGACACGGCAGTCCCGCGACACGAGACGCGACGGTCAAAGGGGTACGACATGACGGTATAGAGGCGCGACACAACGGTCCCGCGACACAACAGTCTCGAATACAAAATACGTTTTCTACAGCTGCAAACAATGTAACGTTTTCAATAAAAATGCGCGTGTTTCTACCAGCTATTGTCATCAAGTTTTAGCGTAGAGATTTTAAATTTTGTTTTAAAAACAAACATGAAATATAAATATATTTTTTTAAAAACACTTTATTTGGCCCACAACCTGCGTAATATCTTTGGAAAGGTTTTTAATTTTATAACAAAAAAAAACTTTGCTTTCCCTAAGCCTAAGCGAAACCTTAAAATCAAGCTAAAACATAAAAAATCTAAAAAGTTTTTAAAAACGCCAAATAATTTACTACTAAAAGAGATATTTTTAATAAAGTATTTTGCAGAAGATATTTCTCCCGTACACTCTTGTATATCCATTCACACCCCAATATTTTAAATTACGGTTTTTACTGTCGTACCTTTCGCGTCCCGGGACCGTCGTGTAATGGGACCCTCGTGTCTCGAGACCGTCGTTTCGCACTCTCCTACATACATAATCATTTTCAAATGCAAACAAATTATAATCACATACACGATTTGAAATGCTAACAGTCCTACCAAATAGTACAAATACCATGTGCACTCTTAAAAAACTTAAAATTTAGTCGATTAATTAAGCTAAAAATATAGGATTTAAAGAGAATGCTTTAAAATTTTGCATATTATTTAAAATGATAAAGCAATATTGTTTATTTACTGCGCCATCCATAATTTATTAAAGTTATTAAAGTAATAAAACTCTTTGGTTTGATATGCTGCCACCTGGATGTTCAGATTTAATATTTTTTTTGAATTTTTGAATAAAATACTTATTTTAAACCCAAAAAAGTACTTCTTTAGTAGATTTTAAAATCTGGAAAGATTTTGTATAATTTTTTAACATACTGCATTTCTTAAAAATAAATACAAAATTTCTCATATAATTTTTTCAAAAATAAAATATTTCTGTCTTTTTCACGTCATTTAAACATTAAAAAAATTAGTTTACTTCTTTTCATCGCAAGGAACTCCATCAAAATAACAAAAGGGAACCAGTTCTACTTTTTGATGACCAAGACTAATTTTTTTGTGCAATGATAGGCTTTCCAAAAGAAAAGGAAGATTTTCCTAAATATAATTTACAAAAAAATAGATGATGTTTTAGAATGAAAATAATAATTGTTAATAAACTGGGTATTATAATTCACATAGTTTTTTGATAGGTTTAACTATGATGCTTAGCAAACGAATTTTAAATACACATAAAAAGTATTTTAAAAAAAACCAACACCTAAATTATTTTCAGCACTTTTTAGAAAAAACAAATATAGAAAAGATTATTATGAATTATGGCGGTTTTCATTTCAAAACCGTTCTAAATATTACTGCAAAAAGCTTACATAAACATTTTCACAAGTTATTTAAAAAATAGAAAAAAACAAGAAAGAAAAACTTAGTAAAGGTGAAACTAACTTGAACGGATGCACCAAGAGCGGGTGAATTTTCAGCCGTTTCAGTTTTTATGTCTGTTTTTATTAAGATACTTTCAATTGCAATTGGCAATTTTGATTCTAAAAATAAAAACCAATCGTTGCTAAACCGCTTACCTTATCAATGTTATGTTTAAGACTTAAAGTAATTTAAATTTAAGATTGAGTTAAAAATAAGCATTAAATTGTGTATCCCACATTCATTAAATAATTATTAAATATATTTTGGAATGAATTTAAAAAAAATGCAGTCATTGCATGTTTACTTTATTGTGACAAATGCCGCATATAGCGTTTTTAGCGTTTAAGCGTTTATTAGGGCAAACTCTGATTCACTCGATAAGTTTCACTCGATAGGCTGTTTTTTCGGTTTTGCTTTCTAAGCCTAAGCATAACCGAAAAAACAGCTTATCAAGTGAAAAAACAGCTTATCGAGTGAAATTTGTCGAGTGAATCAGAGTTTGCCGTTTATTAGCGTTTATGAGCGTGCTAACAACCATGTTCATATTAATTAAAGCCCTAATTGAAAACTTTAGGCACTTCAAATGGGGCGCGCTCTAATAAAGGGGTGCCTGAGTAACAGCAAACATGTCTGAGCGTTTGCGACGACCATAAATGGAGGTGAGATAAAACATACTGTTTCTGGAACACTGACGAAAAAATTATTCATGCCATAATTCTAATTTCAGATCTCTTTTTCTCCAATTCCAAACCTGCCTGTTCATCTCGGTCCGTCCCGTTACCACTGTGTCTCATGGCATTTATAGACTAGTGTACGGTTTGGAAACTTATACATTAATAAACTTGTATACCGACTTGTGTACGGTTTGGTTTCGGTTTGCACGCCCAGCTTTAATAGTGGCTATGCTTTCATTGTTTGAAAATGAAAAAAAGACTAAAACCATGGGTCCCATTTTTGACCTGTTTTCACGAAATTTGTACAGTCTTTACTCCATTTTATTGCAATTTAATCCATTTTAGACATATTTTTGCATCAATTTGGTTTTTGTCTTATTTTTTTGCCTTTACTTTTTTCTTTTTGCTTAAAAAAACAAAAACACCCGCCAGGACACATGAATCATCAGGAATCTTAAGAATCTTATCTTAGGAAGGAACGTTCCATTTTACACCTTCCCAACCAAGGAGAAGCTGCGTCAGACTCATCCTCATAAACAATTATATAAGAACCAGGTTTAAAACACTCATCTTAGTACCCCGCAGGTATTCTATGTTTCACAAGGTGCGGTATGGGTACCACTTGTGACGACCCATTGCTGGAAGCAAGATAAGACCACGGTTTTTTGAAGGCATAAATAAAATTACCCCTACCTGAATGAACCTGGGTGTATTATCCTCCTTTTCAAGACCTGTGCTTTTTAGTCCACCGGTCTACCACTGCACCACACGGGCATTTGATATTTACATTACAAAATCTCTTACACCCGCCAGGACTTATGACTCATCACTTAGGAAGGAATTTTCCATTTTACACCTTTCCAACAAAGAAGAAGCTGCCCTTAGACTTATTTTCATAAATAATCATTTGAGAACTAGATTTAAAACGCTGACCTTAGCACCCTGCAGACATTTTATTTTTCCACAAGGCGCAGTATGGGTACGATTGTGACGATTCATAGCTTTAGGCGAGATAAAACCACGGTTTTTTGAAGACATAAATAAAATTACCCATGCCTGAATGAACCTGGGTGTCTTTTCCTTCTATTCCAGACCTGTTCTTCTTAGTCTCTTAGTCCACTGGCCTACTACTACACACAACGGGCATTTGATATTTACAGAAAAAAAGTCTCCTACACCCACTAGGACTTATGAATCATCCTGTAGGGAGGAACGTTCCATTTTACACCTTCCCAACCAAGAAAAAGCTGCTCTCAGACTCATTTTCATAAACAATCATTTGAGAACCAGATTCAAAGCGCTCACCTTAGCAACCTGCAGGCATAAGTTTTCCATAACGCGTGGTACAGGTATCAACCACTTTTGATGACTTATAACCGAAAGGAAGATAAGAATAATGTTTTCATTGAACACAGAAGAAAAAATCCATCCAAGGATTAAAACCTTTTTCTTTTCATGAAAATGTAAGGCTGTTCTTTTCAGTCCCTTGCACTACCACTGCACCCCAGGGGCGTTTGTTATATAGATTACAAGGTCTCTTATATATTCCAGTAGTTATGAATCATTACTTCAGGAAGGAACGTTCCACATCACAAATTTTATAAAGATACATAATTTTTCAAGTTAAATATTTCTGTTTAATATCTCTTTTTCATTGTGTGTTTAACTCAAATCTACATAGTAAAAAAGATGCGCAGATAGTTTATAGAGTTAAGTGCAACATGCCGATTAACATTGACCTAGTTTAAAAGTGAATTTTGCTTTCGAGATTATAAAAATTATTACAGAAGCAAAACGCCTGTCCAATTTAAAATTATTATTTACTCTTTTGTAAATTTAAAATAAGCTTTAAAAATAAATCTAAGTAGATTTATTTACTTTAAAAGCAAAATAATTTGTCGCCACCCTTTTAGCATTGTGACTAAATCTGATGCTACTAAACAAATTGTGTATTTATTGTACAAAGTCTAACAAGATTTTGGCCTGTTAACTTAAAAACTCTTAGATTTAAAACACACGGCACTCGACACACAAAAATTGTTGAAACTGTTCATATTGTTCCTTTGAAGTGAGAAAGACAGGTGGAACTAATAAAAACTACATATTTGCGTGCATGTTTAATAAAATAATAATAATAAATATGCTATCGCAGACAATAATAATAAATATTTTATTGCGGACATATGCAGACTACGCATACGCAGACATATGCAAAATACCTGTGCAAACTGGTGTACATTTTTTTATTTCATATTTGGGACCAATACACACAGTTCCATGGTTGTTTGCTTGTGTTTTAACATATCTCCAACGAGTTTGCTCTTTAGTTTTGCAGGAACAAACCCCAAAATTTCCCCAAGAATTCCATTCACAATCTAAATCAATTTACTTGTTTAACAATTTACTTATTTGCTCTGTTACTTTCTGTTATTTGAATTTTCTTCATAGATACATAATAAACTAGAATAAAACAATACATTAAGAATATAAGTTAAGAATAATACTGTTTAGATTTACTTATACTTATACTAATCTGTCCAAATTAATGTTTTGCAAGACTTATCTAACATTTTTAAAGTGAAGTTAAAAACAAACCTACCTATTTTACAAAACATGTTGCCAAACTTTGAAAGTTTGCAAGGCTTTTCTTCTGTGTTATTTCCTATGCAGTTTGTCAAATACATTGAACGTTTTCTAGTCCGTACAGCATAAGAACAATTTCCATTACACTGAGACCAATGGCCCCATAGGTTCCAACACACTAAAAACTGTTATATAGAATAAACCATTATGTGTGGTTTTTACGAATTATCTGTGGTATGAAGAAATCAAAAAATTAGAATCAAAAAACGCTGTTTACTCCATGTATTCTGGCACGCAAAAACCACAAAAAAAAATAACCATTATGTGTGGTTTTATCGATTAGCTGTGGTTTGAAGAAGTCAAAAGATCAAAATCAATAAACAGTTAAATTTTAAATGAAATCCCAATTAAATAAGTACTATTAGAATGGTATTTATTTAATTTGGATTCCATTTAAATAAGTACTATTAGAAAAGTACTTATTTAAATATACTTAAACGCTAATCACCATTGTATATTTTCTTGTCTGTAACCGCCCGAGAACATTGTAGAGAGGTACAATTTTACAGAAAACCCGCAACCAGGTTTGGACAAAATATTCGAATGGCAGTGTTGGATAGAGTATGCAAGCAAAAGTAAAAGTAATAGTAAAAATACGAGTAAAAGTATAATAAAAGTAATTTTTGACAGAGCAAAATGTGGATTTTTTGGGCTCCAGGGATCCGTTCCAAAGTGTTTTGCAATTTTTATGCTAAGATTTTCATTCTAATTAGTTTTTCAGTCTAAGTAAATGGTGTTAAGCGAGTTAGCGGCTTTAAAAAAACTTTCTTCTGAGACTCATTTTACAAAAAGCCCTTAGGAAATCTACTTGTTGAATTTACTTAAATTTCACTAAAATTAATTAAAGTATTTGTAGGAAAAAATCCGAGTAAGAGCAAAAGTAAAAGTAAGTGAAATTTAATCCTTCTGTATTTATTCCGCCGCAAATCCGCAGAAGGGATTCGACGCCAGTGCTGTTTGTGCCGCCAATGTTAAACTTCGTCAACGATCGTCGAGAGCCATAGACTTTAACACATTGCAGCACTGACGCAATATACTTTTTTGCAGATTTGCAGCGGTTTTTGGACGAAAAAAATCCCAAAAGGTTAAAAGTTGAGTTAAAGTAAAAGTAAAAAAAATTTGTTACTTATGTTTAAGTAAAAGTAAATCTAACTTTTTTACAACAGTAGTATACACTTTACATAAGTATTAGAAATATATTCAAGTTTAGAGCAATAACATACTTAATCCCACAAACCATTCTTATTATTTTTAAAAAAATGCTCTACAAATAGAGTAAGTGTTAAAGCATTTTTATACGGGGAGTATGTTTTGATTAAAAAACCAAAACGTTTTAAAGGAACTAAAATCAAAATTGGATGCTGATATAGAAAAAATATTTGATAGCGAAATTTTTTTATATCACAATAAATCGAATATGTTGATAATTGGAGAAATGTAACTCTAAATCTAAAAAATGCTAGTTTTCAAGAATATTATTTTGAAAAAACATCTTTTTTTAGAACTTCACTTACATGCCTTTATTCAACATTTTTCGGTCTAAACATATAGGAGGGCTTAAAACGCACCTTTTTTATTTTAAATCGTTAGAACATTTTTACAGCTTCATTTTTTTTAAATTAAAAAAAAACTTTTTATTTTGTAAAAAGTAAAATAATTAAATTGTGAGTACAAGCGACTATGTTCGCTTTCTAGCTTGTTTCAAGTTGTTAGTTTTAGTCATTTTAATCAGCTAACTTATTTTTTAGCCAAAAATCATAAAATCAATGTCATATGAGTTTTTGCAATGAAATTGTTTTTGCGATTGTGTACTACTTTTTGTAATTTTTCGAGATTGATCAAAAACATATAGTTCAAGAATATTTCAGATTATACATTAAGTTTTTGAATAAAATTGTATAAAAAAAGTAACATTTCTAAAGCAGGCGACTTTCTGTGCATATACCACTAATTTCTAACGCATAGATTTTTCTTGCTGTCAATACCCGGTTTTTTGTGTAGTAGTGAATTTCACGCAAAATTGGAAGAAAAGTTCCCATATGCGCTGCTAAACACTAACACTGTGTTAAAAATTGCGTTAAAAATTAATTAAAAAACAGTGCGCCTATGAAATAGAAGAAAATGACGGGTTTTTAGTATTAAAGTCGCACAAATCCAAATTTTAAAAATTGTTTAAAAATTAGGTGTTTACCATTTTTGGGTTATATAAGCTTACTTTTATTAAAAATATAATTATAAAAACCTTAAACTAAATTAGCAAATTTAAAAAAAAAGCTCAAAGATAGTTTTTATTGAAATTTCTATTTAAATACCTAGAACTTCTGCGGGTATTCATAAAATTTGCATACGAACTGGGTCCCTAGTTTTTGGCAAAAACTTACACTTGCAAAAACTACACTTTTAAGACTGCGTCCAGTATTTAATATTGTTAATTTTTGACACGTATTAATTGGTTTTTTAAGCAAATTTTTTCGAAATTTTTTTTCAAAATTAAATACAAACAGTTTATTCTAATTCCTTGTTTAAAAAAATTCAAGTTTGGTGTTTTTGGGGCTGTATAAAATTATTGAACTCGCTAAAAGAATTGACTGACTCCGCAGGGTTTTCCTGCCGAATCAAGCGGACCCAGTCCGAATAGACTCTGCCCAAAATTTATGAATACCAGTGTAGTTTCAGCAAAAACATATAATATGCCAAAAAATGTGCAACTCCTATATAAAAAAATATCGAAAAGTAGGCCATTATAATAAGCCTCTCCATTTAAATGGCACCCTCCATTATAATCGCATAGTAGTTATTTTAATTCAGCGACTTAAAATGGAGAGGAAGCCATTATAATAGCCATTTATTGATTAAATTTCACTTCATATATACTTACAAGTGTAATACTGTCCGGGCCGCACGAGTTTTTCCGTGTCGGTTTAATACTGTCCAACACGGTAAAACTCGTTCGGCCCGCACAGTATTATACTTGTGAGTATATATGAAGTAAAATTAAATCAATAAATGGCTATTATAATTA
>JASAMX010012701.1:0-22908 GCA_030248175.1 Microlaimidae sp. YZB2_3
TGCTAATAAAGATTTTTTAAATTTACGTTTTTTGGAAAATTGTAAAATTTTGGTTGTAGAAATTAAAAATTTTTGAAAATAAAGTTTATTTTTGGAAATTCTATATATTTTTACTTATAAATAGTTAATTTTAGCATTAATAACAGAATATTTTGTTTGAAATGTATAACTAAATTATCACAATTGCAGAATTTTATATATTAGTTCCTAAAATTTTAGACATTCAAATGGTTGATATACAAAAAGGGTAAATTTATTTTGATAATTTTTTTATGATTAAATAGACTGTATGACAGGTAATTAAATGTGAAAATATGAGTTTGGTTTCATGTTTCTAAATCGTTAAACTGGTTGAGTTTAGAAAAAAATAAAAATTTTTTAATTGTTTTAAAAATTGTAAAATTTTGTTAAAATTAAAATTTTTAATAATTTATTTTTGGAAAAGTTATATATTTTCACTAAAAATAGTTAATTTTAGCATTAATAACAGAATATTTGGTTTGAAATGTATAACTAAATTATTCACAATGGTAAGAATTTCAAATATTAGTTTCCTGAAAATTTTAGACATTCAAACTGTCTAATATAGCAAAAAGATAATTTTATTTTAATAATTTTATTATGATTAAATGGACTGTATGACAGGTAAATAATGTGAAAATATGAGTTCGGTTTCATGTTTCTAAAAAAATCGTTAAACGGTTGTTTAGAAAAAATAAAAGTATTTTTTAATTTACGTTTTTCGAAAAATTGTAAATTTTGGTATGTAAAAAATTAACAAAAATTTTTGAAATAAACTCTTCATTTTTGGAAAGTTTATATATTTTCACTTACAAATAGTTGAAATTTTGAAGCATTAATAACAGAATATTTGGTTTGAAAATCTATAACTAAATTATGACAATTTGCAGAATTTTATATATTAGTTCCTAAAAAATTCTAGACATTCAAATTGCTGATATACAAAGGGTAAATTTATTTTGATAATTTTATTATGATTAAATGGACTGTATGACAGGTAATTAATGTGAAAATATGAGTTTGGTTTCATGTTTTTAAATTGGTATACTGCTTGAGTTTAGAAAAATAAAGATTTTAAGAATTTACGTTTTTTTGGAAAATTGTAAAATTTTGGTGGTAAAAATTAAAAATTTTTAAAAAATAAAGTTCATTTTTGAAAAGTTTATTTATTTTTACTTATAGATAGTTAATTTTAGCATTATTAACAGAATATTGGCTTGAAATCCATGACTAAATTATCTCAATTCCGCAATGGTTTATTTTTGCTTCTAAAATTTTAGGCACTTAAATGATTGGTTCTCAAAAAAAGGGTACTTTTTTTTCCTTTATTTTTTTACAGTTAAAAGGACTACATAGGGGTTAAATAATAACAAAGGGGCAGCGCGGTCTGAATATTTTCAAGTGGTAACTTGGTTGATTTTCAAAACCAAAAAAAATTCAAAAATTTTTATTTTTTTGAAAAATTGTAAAATTTCATGTTTAAAAATTAAAAATTTAGCAAAATAATGTTGATTTTTGAAAAATTCAAACTATTTTACATAGGCAAGAACTAAATTCAACCACAAAACAAATTACCGTAGGTTTTTATTGTCATTAAAAAAAATCATTTTTTTTCCAAAAAAAATTCTCAAAAAAGTTGAAGGCACCAACTTCAAAGGGGTACCACAGACACCCGGGTTTATTAAATTTAGCTAAAATTGGTCTCATTGTCATTCACAACACCTGAAATATCACATATATTAATTTTAACAAAATCTAAGACTATCGATCTGACAGCTTGGAATGAGGGTCTCCAAAATACCAAATTATTACAGAACGCCACTCTTAAATTTAAAACACAATAAAATAATTTTAATGTTGTACATGTATTTTGTAGATATTGAAAGCTTTAAACTGAACCACATATTCCAATGTTTATATTTGATTCAGATTTGAACACACAATTGTATTTATTAAAATAATAACATAATTTAAATGCACCTGTTAAACAAAGCGCACATAAAATAAATGCACAATATGACATAGGTTAAATATAATAAATATACTTTCACTTTTACAACAAAGAGCAAAGATCAAGTTTATGTTTTTTTAAACTTTGGTGTCTTATGCCAAGTAAACGATTTCTTCTTATGTAGTTGAGGTTTTATTCAATCACAGGTTTATCTTTAACGCAGTTTTTCAACCAATATACACAAAATGTCCGTCAGACAAAACCAAAATACGGTTATTCAAACAAAAAAAATCACTAAAATAGATGTGCACAAAGATAAATTTACTGGGGGGATTGATCGGAAAAGAATCATCAGTTGCGAAACACTAGACTACACTCTGCAACGATTTTGTTTTACTAATTTATTATGCTAATTGCAAATTAATTTTTTTAAAAATCCAATTACTATACGGAGCGTTGCAGCAGCGGGTCTGCAGTAACATCTTTTCTCTCTTTCCCTTGTCATTCATTCTCAACTGATCTACGCTACTGCATCAAAAAAACATTTTTAAAACTATTTTTGAAGTTTTTAGTTAGCTTACAAAAAAATGCTCATTCACTTTCACTCTCGCAATAACCATTTGAATTTGTTGTTTTTCTTTTTACGGTAATATCAACAGGAAATAGTGCGTTGCACATGCACTCTAACCAGCACATAATATTATGTTTACTTGATATCCCTTGTATTACATAAAAATGCATTAGACTTAATAACATCAGTATACTACGCTAACACAAAAGCTTAGACACACGTGTTCGTTCTTAGATATTAATAAACCAATATTTTTATAATGCTTAATAATAATATTAATAATAACACTGTTGATAGAGAAATTGATAAAACTTGACGGGTTTGACTACAGACATATCTGGGCAGGCTAACGAGGTATACCAAAACGTTTAGGGGTGTATTCTCTGTTTTAGTACTGGAAACTGAGACCCTGTAATTTTAAAGAGCGGGGTTTTCCAGCAAATCTCAGTGCAGGTGAATATCAAAAGTATTAAAACTTTTTAAGATAGGGCATAAACTATAAAATTTTACTGCCCATAGTTCTATTCTAACTTCTGATAAGCAAAAGACTGATTTTATTTATTAAATGTAGACTTAAACCACTACTTCAAATACCAAGAAGATAATGTTTAGTCCCGTAACATCTTAAAATGCATTTTATAAGCCATTTGTATGGTTATAATTATTAATAATTCACAGCCTCAATTAAATATCTAAATATCATGACAAAAAATAAATACACATTACACAAAAACCACCATAAGTCCTAAAAACAGATTAAGTGACAAAACAACTTGCTTCAAATTTTTAATACGATTATAATTTTGTTCCTATAGCAATCGGAATACTTATCATATCACCAATGTTCCCAAGGCGGTTTTCTAATTTGGTCCAAAGTAGTGTGCGTGAGATTTAAAGGAATAGTAATAAGCACTGGGGAAGAATTGTACAAAAAATGCTTGCGAAACATGCGCCTATAATACACATTTTTTTAGTTTACACAATAAAATAAACAAATAAGTTACAATACAATGAAGAAACACAACAATATTGTAACTTAATAGCATAAATTATAATACAGCTGCACCGCAAGTCCTTAAATTGTATATTTTTTGTTTGCTTGTTTGTTTCATCGTGCACCCAGTTGACGAGTTAACGACAAATCAACTCAAATTTATACCATCGCTATGCATTTAAGATTTCATCCCTATCGGTAACTTACAATCAAAGTGGAGTAGTGGCGTACCCAGAATTCCATTTGAGGGGGTAGGGTGGGCTGTGATTTTGGGAAAATAGGAATCCTAAAGAATCTACTCTGCTGTCTTTCTTCGAGAACCATCCCTCCGCATAGATGAAAACGGTCAAAAAGTTAGGGGGTGGTGTTTACCCCGGGTAAATGACATTTCAAAATTTAGGGTCCTAGAGGAGGTCGGAACCCCCCTAGCTTTCTAGGGGGGCCGACCTGGGGTGGAAGATTTTAAAACCTAGAGGGGGAGGTGGGGTCCAATTTCCGAAGCACCATTAAAGGTTTAATAATAGTTTTTTATAAGATAATACTATATTTTATTAAATAAAAAGCAATATTTAGGTATAAAAAGGGTGTAAAAACATAAATTTGAGTTAAAAATTCACGTTTTTGGAAGAAAATTTAATATAAAAAAAGTACTTAAATTTTCTCGAGAGGAGAGGGGGGTCAGATTTCAAAATCTAGAGGGGGTCAGGGGTGAAAAATTCAAAAATTGGGAGGGGGAAGAGGCCCCTGAATTTTTTTCAAGGGAGGGGGGGGCAAAATTTCGAGGCTAGGGTGGGGGTGGACCCCACCTTACCCCGCCCCTCATTTATCTATGCCTCTCCGCCTCCCGCCTTTCTAAAATGCACATTTTTGGCGTACCGCCAGCCCATACCTTCCTCCTCCTTTAACCTGGCCCTACCTTTTCTACAAAATATACACTAACTTTTAAAAAGATCGAAATTTCGTCTCTTTTGGTAAATTTAAGACATAAAAAAATCAAGTCTTATTTTTTACACTCATTTTTATAGAAACCTCCACGAAAAAAAAAAAAACCAAAACCCCCCAACCCCTCAAAAAAGGAAGCCCCCGAAAAAGGAACACCCTCAAACAGCTATACCATATTAAAGCCTTTTTAAAGTATTTTTTAGCGATTTTAGACAAACTCTCTTATACCCCACCTGTTTTTACCCACACCAAAATTCATATTTCCCCTAGAGAAATTTATTTACCCTCGGTCCCAGGATAGAATTTTTCTCCCCGCCCAAAAAAACGTCATTTTTATTTCTTAAAGTACTGGACATACACATGAGCAGACCAGTGCACGGTCTGAAAATGCCCCCCCCCCCCGTTTTATTGGAGGATTTGCCCCCCCCCCCGTTTTATTGCCCCCCCCCCCCCCCGCCAAAAAATGAAAAAGTACCTAAAACTATGACGCCATTTTTGACCTATGATGACGCCATCATCGCGAACCTTTCGCAGTTTTTAGCCTATTTTAATGTATTTTAAGCCATTTTAGACCTATTTTTACCTTATTTCCGCTTTTTTTTCCCTTTTCCCTTCCTTTTTTCTCATTTTTTCTCCTTTTTTTCTCTTTTTTTCTTTCCCTCTGCTTGCCCCCCCCCCGTGCCCCCCCATTTTGGAATTGCCCCCCCCCCCCCGTAACTAACAACACCTCTTTTCTAAAATGTAAAAATTCGGGACTTACCCGTGAATTCCCGGCAGATAGACAGCGGGAATGTGAACTTCCCGACCGGTTTCGTCTTGGACCATTTCAACGGGTGTTTCGTCCCCTTTATCAATATCACTTATCATTATCGCTAGAGCTCCGGCTTTCTCCGCCTCCAAAGCTTTCGTTAAAAAGCTGCATTGGCTATAAATTGTAATATTGACGATTAACCAATCATAGGGTAGGGTAGCCTGCTCAAAGTTCGCCAAGCCTTGCACAACCTCGACAGTGCCAAAGAGAGAACACCTTAGCCTAACATAACCACAACTACAACAAATTTAAATAAGAAAACAGAAAGAACAAAAACAGTTAACCAGCTAAACCTAGGATAACGAAGCAGAACAGAATTGGTTAGTTAGGGGCATTAATTTATGAGCAAAATAAATATTAGAAAAGTAAATAAAATCTTACCAAAACGTACCATGTATGTTTAAAACAAAATTTTACAATATGGTCATTCCATGTCAAACAGCTTGGCATGTGGCATAATACGTTGATCATAGAGAAGAAGACTTTGAGCAGTTTGAACCAAAAAGAAAGGAAGAAGGGAGTAAATTAAATAGAGTAGCACTTGGAATTGCCAGTGGTAGTATAAAAGAAAAGTATCTAGCTATACGCAGTTCATTTTATAGCTTGGGGCATGGAGAAAATAATAACCGGTGGCCAAAATTAAAGACAGCCAAATTTAAGTTAAGTACCCTAATACTAAATTGTAAAAGCAGTTTTTATTTTGATCAATTATAAATATGTACGCCATTCTAATAAACAATAACACTCTTTCATTCATTAGCACTTTTGTCTAGTTTTCATGGCAGAATTACAATATAATGAGCATAAAGAAATATCTCTCCAACTCAAAAAATTCTCAAAAAGAAACCCCACAAAAACAATTATAAATGTTTGATCACCGGTTAATAAGTTTCCTTGAAATAGTGTAAATATCTGAGCACGTTTTGAACTACGTTTTATTACTTGCGTTTCTGGAAACCTGCAGTAAGAGCAAATTTATGAGAAATATTTTTTTAACGATTAAAGATGTGACGTAATCCGAGTTTTTGTGTTACGCTAACCATAGATTTTTCAATTTTCAGCAGTCGGTTATACTAAAATTAAAATACATTAAAGCAAAATCAACGCAAACTGAAGTTTTTTTTGATGAATTAAAATTTTTTTGTTATTTATTTTAATCCACACACCACTTCACTTACCCGCGCTCAACCAAGACCACAGAGCCTTCAATTTCTTCTCTGTTGACCAAAGGGCTGCATGAGTGGGACGGTTGTGCAAAAATCAAAGGCAGGGATTGATAAAAGCCGCTAAAATCCACGCCGAAATCTCGTGCTAATCGAATTTCATAAGTGTACTTCAAAGCGTCGGGGCGAATCACTTGGAAGAAATAAACGGATGATATTGCTAAAATCGCAAATCATTTCAACTGAAATATTTTTTTTTAATTTTAAATGTTTTTATATTTCAACCTATTCGGTGAGCGCTTTCTGAGTTTTTTACATATAATCGCATAGATGTCGACCGCACCGAACCCCCCCCCCCCCCCCCCCCCCCCCCCCCAAAAAAACACCCCCCCCCCCCCCCCCCCCCCCCCCCCCCCCCCCCCCCCCCCCCCCCCCCCCCCCCCCCCCCCCCCCCCTAACGGGGGAGTGCACAGGCGTCTAGAGGGAGAGAAAACCAAACCAAGATACATGAACGTTGTAGGTACGAATGCGAAAAGCGCGTTAAAATCGGAGAAACATTTTTCACGTTTCATTTCTAGAATCATTAAAATTCTTTTCTGTTTTATTAAAATAATGTTAAAAACTGATAATTAAATAAAAATTGAAGTACCATAACCTTTAGTTTTGATCCAAACACCATGAATATTTAAAATTTACCGTATTACAAATAAATCTGTTCGATCAAAATCAACTTACCATTGTCAATTTTCACTTCACACCAGGTTGCTAACGCACACAGCGCTACAAATAACCATAGTTTTTCCGCCAACATTCGACATATTTTAATCGCTGCAAATACTCTGCAGCGACCTGGAAAAACCTTGTGTTGAATTGTAAAAGACCGAATTCTGCAAATTAAACTTTAATAAACTAATTTTAGTTATAGGTAGCAACTTTGTTGTTTATATTAAATTTAGATTTATAACTATATAATGTGCGAGCCCTTCGGACACCCTCACTCTCGGACACCTCTATGATATCACAAGAGAATGTCTGACCGTAAAAATGAAGCTTTGCATTATTGTGTTACTCTAGCAAAATTTTGTTCAGAAAGGTAGTGTATAGTCACACATTTCCTTGAGTTATATTCTTACTACGGTTGATCAGTATAAAAACCATTGGTCCCAAAAAAATGAAATATTTTCATTAGTACCGTACGAAATGAGAAATGTTAACCTTTTAAGAGTATTATTTTCCTGAAAATATGAGCAAAAATTTTTGTTGGCTGAATTTTTTTGAAACGTATCCAACGGGCGCGGTTTTGCAACTAAGAAAAATTACTTTTAAAACATTTAGTACTCTATTCAAATACACTACGATAAACATGAATAAATTATAATCAAGCGGTTGCTGATCTCTTCCGAGAGTGGGAAGAAGGGGTGAGCAAGGCGAGGAGCGTGCCGGATGGAACGAACCAGGGTTTAACGAAACCCTGGTTACTAGCAAAGGACAACAAATTATATTCAACGAGCATACTTTATTTGGGCTGTCGTGCAAGTTATTTTTGATTGCTTCAATTTACTAAACTAGCCTTGAAAGGCGCGATTTTTCCCCGGGTTTATGTTTAGACAGAAAAGATGTGGACTAGTCTGAGATAAACATTATGTGGACTATAATAAATTTGCATTTGGTTTGTCCTGTTGCCCACTGAATAAAAGTTTCTACCATATGATAATGATTCGTTTATACATTGAACTTATACACAGCACTGTTACATTTTTTTATTCTGATGAAATGTCAATTGAAAAAATCATACTACGTACAGCAATCTTTGACAAGCACGAAATCGCTACTTTTTCACCTAAAAGGTTATATTTGTATGTGTAAGAAACAACTATAAATTTGAAAAAGTGGCGATTTCGCGCTTAACAATCTTAACGACTCTCAATTTGAAAATTTTTTTAGTTGCGGTGAATATAAAGGACCTGTGCACGGTCTGAAAATGCCCCCCCCCGTTTTATTGGAGGATTTGCCCCCCCCGTTTTATTGCCCCCCCCCCCGCCAAAAAATGAAAAAGTACCCTAAAAATATGACGCCATTTTTGACCTATGATGACGCCATCATCGCGAATTTTTTTGTAGTTTTTAGCCAATTTCAATGTATTTTAAGCCATTTTAGACCTATTTTTACCTTATTTCCGCTTTTTTTGTCTTTTTTCCCTTTTCCCTTCTTTTTTCTCTTTTTTTATCCTTTTTTTCTCTTTTTTTTCTTTCCCCCCTGCTTGCCCCCCCCCGTTTCAAAAAAGTTGCCCCCCCCCCCATTTTGGAATTGCCCCCCCCCATTTTAACCCCGGGGGAGGGGCAGTGCACATGTCTGAAGGAATGATAAAGGATCATAGCAAAAAACTTTATATACCTACGGCTAAGAAAGATATTTTCTATTACTCATTTTCCAACAGAGCAGCAAGATGTTGGAAAAATCTGTCTGAAAATGTTGTCATCTCAAAAACGCTACAAAATTTCAAAAATAAAATCAAGAACATAACTAAATTTGACAGGCACATTAAGTAGCTTTAAAGCTCTTGTGCTTCATTCCCTTTTTACCTACTAATCAAACTTTTATTAAAGCATACTTATTTTAAATAACCTTGTGTATACAGTTATGTATTGAAAAATTATCATATTTTATATTATATTATTATGTAAAGTTTTTTTTTCGTAACATAATTATATTTTCTTTGTCTTATAAATGTTTGAACAGTATTAATAAAGGACTTTTCATTTCATTTCATTACAACTTTTTTGAATCAAATTAAAAAAGGAGCCTAATAAACTATAGTTTTAGCTGCGCAATGACATAATTATGTTTATAACCATTCCGTTGCGAGATACTTTTTTAACAGTTTTAATACTATCATTAGAACACGTATCATTTATCAATAAAAAAATGGCTCCTAAAATAATTATTGCGGAATTTTCTACGCTTTTCAAAGAGCCCATGTTTCTTTCTGATCAATCAGTAACAAGGAGGAGCATCGGTTTTAAGATATAGGCTTTTGAACAATAATATATTAATAATAAGAAGAAGAACATAATATAAAATTTTCACGCTTTTTAATTATAGTTTGCGCGGTCCCGTGGAGCTTTCGTGTGGCGCTCCCGCGCCACCGATAAATCATTTTTATTAAAATTAATAATAATAAAAAATAATAAACGAAGAAGATGAATTTGAATTACAAAATTCACCCAAGTTGTTTAATTAGAGTTAGCGTAGTGTAGTGGCACTCCAGTGCTACCGACAATTCAATTATATTTTTTGAAATAAAAAATAAGAAGAAAAAAAAAGAACATGAATTATAAAATTTATCCACGTTCTCCAATTATAGTTGGCGCGGTGTCGCGCTATGTGGCGCCCCAGCGCCATCGATGATTGGAATTATATTTTTTCAAATAAAAATAAGAAGACAAATTAATTAAGAAAATAAAAATGAACTACAAAAATTACTTGGTGCCCCATTTGCGGCGCCGTGAGGCTATATCGCAGTGGGCGTTCTTGTGCCTTAAATAATTACAATTGTTTGTTTAAATAAAAAAAATCAGAAGGTGAACATGAATTAAAAATTTTATCTACGTCGGTTTGGGGACTTTACAGCCGAGGGACTTTAGAGCCGGGACGGGACTTTAGAGCCGGACCTGGGGACTTTAGAGCCACAGCAGGGACTTTAGAGCCGAAATGAAAAATGCGTTTGCAAACAACAGTAAAACAATATACAAGTAATATTAAAACATTTACATAAAAAATGGAGCTAATTATGCAATGCGGTAATCATTACGCGGGATAAATATGCTTCGGGTTTTCTATTGTATATACAGAAGATGACAAGAATAAGGATTTGGCGGGAGAATGGTGGCGCCGTCTGGTAGTGTGGCTTTTAGATATTTTTGTCGTCAAAGGGAGTGGGCGGGGCGTCTAGTGGACAAACCTTAGAAAGATTTTTAGCTTAGAAAGAGCTTTAGAAAGATTTTTTCTAAGTCTAAGCCTAAGCAAATCCTAAGCCTAAGCAAAAGACTGAGCCTAAGCAAAAGCCTAAACCTAAGCGACACCTAAACCTAAGCCTAAACAGCAAAACCTGAGAGGTGAATAAAGTTAGCCTCTCGAGCCAGATTTAAGAGTTCGGCTCTAAAGTCCCTTAATTTTTTATGAATTTTCTGAGCACAAAACTTACGTTACGGCTCTAAAGTCCCTCCAATACGGTTCTAAAGTCCCACACTGCGGCTCTAAAGATCCTCGGCTCTAAAGACCCCTCGCTTCGGCTCCTAAGTCCCGTTATCTCCATGGTCCTCTCATTATAGTAAGCGCGGTGCCACGAGGGGCTAAATCACCGCGTGAACGATGAAGGAATACCGATTTTAAGATATGAGCGTTAGAATAATAGTAATAAGTAGATGAACATGAATTAGAATATTTTTGCAACATTCTCTAATTGTAGTTGGCGCGGTGCTGTGGGGCTAAACCGACGCGTGGCGTTACCGCGCACCTTATTATTTTTTAAATAAAACTGAATTTTTTTATCAGTAATGCACGAATTAAAAAAAAGTACTTTCTTGTTTTTGAAATTTCCCGCGCGGTTGAAGTAGATGGCGCTGGGAAATGGTGCAGTTTCTGCCACCAATTAAAAATCGAGCTCAGTCTTCTACAGTTATGACGCAGTAGCTACGAGGGCTGTCCGTTGTCTGCTCTGTACAATCCTTATTGTTGCTAAAAGGCTGTTATCGTGCGGTTGAGTTTTTATTTATGCATTTTTTCAATTTTTTATTTTGATCAATAAATCGATAACAAGGAACTAAATAAAAAAGTGCTTCCTAAAAAAGTTGCGTAATTCTTTCTTCTTTCCATTGAGCCCATGTTTATTTTGATCAATCAGTAACGAAGGAGGAATATAGATTTTAAGGATTGAGCGTTGGAATAATAATCATAAGAAGAAGATGGTTCTGAATTTTAAAATTTACCCACGTTCTCTAATAATGGTTGGCGCGGCGCCGCGGGGATAAATCGCCCCGTGGCGCTCCAGCGCCACCCATGATATCGGAAGAAAACTGTTCTACACGTCACGTGCAAAACAATTTTTTGAACTTATTAAACAAAAACAAAATGTTAAGAAATGTCGTAAAAGTATTAACCAATGCACGGTTTTTAATGTAGAAAACTTTTGTGATAAAACAAACAACATAACTTTATTTAAATTTTTATTGATTTATTTTTGGTATAAATAAGCCACAAGGAAAACAAATAACAATAGATCATCATTGACAGTAACAAACAAAATGACTTAAAAACGTAAACAAAAATTCAATTATTTAGTGACTCAAAAACAACAGAAACGGGGAAATAGTAAAATTTAGGAAATATTGTCACAAAACTAGAATTTTCGATTTATTTATTTAGGTTTTTTTTAGGAATTACGTGCGTAAACTTCCCCGCATTACTTTTTAAACTGCTCTATAAACCTATCTGTATTTATTTGGAAGTTCACCACCAAAAATAAAACAAATGCTAAACTGAAAAGAAGAATTCAGATTAAAGTGCCCTCTTTACATTAAAATATTTCAGAAAATTTTAAGGTTTTTTTCGTCTAAACAACATTGTTCATCATGAACAAAGTCTATTTTAATCATTAAGCCCGATTTTAAAACAGGTAAATAAATGATTCTGATGAGTAAACTGGAGATCACTGGAATGCTATAAAAATTTAATTCCTCGTTTCTGCGGGAAAAGGCTACCGCCAATAAATGGGAACGCAGGGCTTTGAATTTACTACAAAAAACAAAACAAACAAACATGCGGATTCGCAATAAATCTAAAGGCTATCGACTACAATCCACTTCTTGAGATCAGGTGTTCCCTTCCCGTAATTCTGTACTCAGAAATCACACCAAAAAGATCTTGGAGAAGATTTTCCGCCCTTCTGACAAAGCGCCCCCTAACTACCATACCCAAATTTTGACTATAATTGTGGCTTTGCTACACCCGTATAATATTTTTACCGCAGGAACGACGTGAAAAACTACACGTCTCTCTCTCTCTCTCTTAAGCGTTGTGGAGTGTTTTCTCCATGGCGACGGAAGACTGTTCTGCTGACAAAAGGGTTGCGCTGCTGTTCTCGTTCCGTTTGTACAGTTGGAGGGTGGCGGCAGCGAGAAAGGCGGGGTAGCAGTTGTCGCTTTCCAGGTACTCTTCCACGAAATCCCGCCAATTCTCCGAGTACCGGTTGTCCATCAGGTGCAAAACGTTCTCCGAATCCTTCTAAACCAACAATAATTGGCATTAACAACGTTTGTTCGTATAATTTATACTTTATTATTAGATTTTTTGTTAGTTTATTACTAATTTCATGTAAGCAGAAAAAACAGGCAGAGTGGTGATTTCAATATCATGCTCCGGAGCTCTAGCTTCGAAGCATTGCCTTGGAGAATTTAAAGAGGAATAAGTTCCGGAGCTTTGCCTCTTAAATAAGCGATTTAAAGCTTATTTAAAGGTACACTACCGAGTCAAACTTTTTATCATCGATTTTGATAATTTTTGTAAAAATCTTAACCCTGCCCCCAATAGCCCCAAATTTTTTCATCAAAATAGGGTAGTGCATTTAATTTCGGCACTCTTCCCAATTGGGCATTTTTGATTTTGGACTATATTTTTGGTAATCCTGCACGGAATACGACGTTTGATAGCTCAAATGAGAGCTAATTATATGTAGATGACTGTCGTGAGCTTTTTATTTGTTATGTTATGATAATTTCACGTGAAATTGTGAGATTTATAATTAAAAAAAATTGTTACTCGTTTTTAGAACATGGGCATTTCATGATTACGCAATAAATTGGTTTAAAAATTAAACTGTCCTTATAAAATTTAGTTTATTTTCAGAATTTTTAGTCCCCGTGGTTCTACGTTGCGTGTGTGGTGAGCAATCATTATAAAATAAAATAGTGTAATTTCGGCACACTATTGCTGTAGGTAAAAACGGGTTGAATTTAGTGCTCGGGTTTTAAATTGTAGTTGTAAATAGTTAAAAGACAACGTTGAATTGTGTAGGAGTCATAGCACTGCACTTAAACTCGATTAAGGGGGTCTTTTTAAAATGTGCCGAAATTAAATGCACTTTTTTCCCAAAATTTTCTCATTTTGATACCATTTAGCATTTTAGCTGTAACTTTTTGCCAGTTACACGTTGAACAACAAGTAAAAGATTAAATTAAAGAAAATTGTCTAGAGATAATGATAGGATTTTAAATTTTTGAAAATGATGATTTTTTAACTAAGAAACAATCGATTGTTTGTAAAGTGCCGAAATTAAATGCATACATTTAATTTCGGCAATTTTCCATTTTTTTTAAAAACTGATTTAATTAAGTAAAACAACAACTTTCGTACAGTGAATTTTTTATGACGCAACGCAGTATCGTAAAAGCTTTAAAATGAGCTATCAAACATGAAAATCAGGCCATACAGTGAAAAGTTACATTGGAAAAACGAAAAAGTGCCGAAATTAAATGCACTATCCTATTTCCAGTGGTTCAGGAGATGACCCTCCAAAAATGGCCTTTTTCGACAATTCTGTACTTGAAAGATTGCTCAATAGGTATTAAAAATTAAATTACAAAATATTCAATCAAAGAAAGCGGCTACTTACTTTCTACTTTAAATTGATATCTTGATCGTTGACATTGGTGCAGTATTCGTTAAAGTTTCCTGTACGAAAAACCCGCGATTTTTTCGTTAAAAACAACAAACGACGGCAGTGATTTGATCAAGTTTGCCCAACATTTTTGCCTACACTTCGTATTTTTAGAGAAAAAATCGCGGGTTTTTTGTACGGGAAACGCAATATCTCGACAAATACTGCACCAATCTTAACGATCAAGGTAAGGTATCAAATTAAAGTAGAAAATAGCCGCTTTCTTTGAGTGCATAATTCTGTAATTTAATTTTTAATACTTATTAAGCAATCTTTCAAGTACAGAATTGTCGAAAAACGCCATTTTTGGAGGGTCATAATATCTCCTAAACCACTAGAGATAATATTTTGATGAAAAAATTTTTGTGGGTTTTTGGGGCAGGGTAAGGTTTTCACAAAAAATATCAAAATTCAAGACAAAAAGTTTAGCTTTGGCACCGCACTATTAAGCTTCTTCAATAAGTTTTAAGTTAGTATAGCATAGTATTTAATTGCTCAGTTATGCTGAGTAATATCGGCCTTGTGTATCCTCCTGCTTTAAGCAAAATAATTTTAAACTTTTAACTGTTTTAAACTTTTACTTTTATCCCAAAATACGTACAGTAATAAGAAAAACATTATCTGCGTCGCTCTCAAATATGCTTTTTAGCTGGTATTCACCCTTATGCATTTTGATTTCGTAGCCAGTTAGACGAGCTGAAGTTTCTCTAAATTCTTTTACCTAAATAACAATAAAAATATAGGAGCAAAACGGTTTTTAAATAAAATCCATAAAGCAAAAAAATTTTTTGTAAGCTTATATTTTTTGAGAATTTTACTACCATGGGCGTAACCAGGGGGGAGCCATAGATGAACAAGGGGGGGGTAGGGGCGGGTTCACCCCCCCTAGCCTTGAAATTTGGCCCCCCCCCCCCCTAGAAAAAAGTCCAGGGGCCATCTTTCCCTAAATTTTGGAATTTTTTACCCCTGACCCCCCTCTAGATTTTGAAATCTAACCCCCCTCCCCTCTCGAGAAAATTTTAAGTACTTTTTTTATACTAAATTTTTTTCTAAAAACGTGAATTTTTAACACAAATTCATGTTTTTACACCCTTTTTATACCTGAATATCGCTTTTTATTCAATAAAATGTAGTATTATCTTATAAAAAACTATTATTAAACATTTAATGGTTTAAAAGCATTTTGCTTCGGAAATCGGACCCCACCTGACCCCCCTCTAGGTTTCAAAATCTTCTACGCCAGGTCGAACCCCCCCCCCCTAGAAAGCTAAGGGGGGTTCGACCCCCTAGGACCCCTTCCTAGATTTTGAAATGTCATTTACCCGGGGTAAACACCCCCCCCTCCCCAGCTTTTTGACCGTGTTTATCTATGGGAGAGCTATGGAGTTTGGTCAGCAAGAGTAAAAATATGGGGTTCAGATACGCCATTTTAAATTTTTTTTTCTTGCGTTTTGCTTCCTTCAGCGCCCAATTCTTTCTCTAATTTCATAAAATATTACAAAAAAAAAACATTCAAAAAAACACCAAAAATGTAAGTTTTTGTCCGATCAACTTTTTTTAATTTGGTTAATTTTGTAAAAAAATTGATGGAAGTTAATGGTAGAAGATATTTGTCGTTGAATGTTAAAAACACTCTTTTATTTGTTTCTTTTTTACCGCTTCCAAAATTATGCTATCAAATAATTCTGTTATCATGGCGAGAACACACTAGAATCCCCTACTCCTTTGGGTTATTAAAAAAAACATAAGAGTTCCGACTTCCGAGATACAATTTTTTTTGAGATACCTTATCTTAAGAATACATAATAGCAAGTAGCACTTTTTACTAACTCTTTTGTTATTAATTGTATTAAGCATTAAGTACTACGCAGAAAACAAACCAAACATTCATGTTTGGTTGATTTACCTTCCGCCCTTCTGAAATTTCCAGCTGTCTATAGGAACAGCCTCGGTAAATTTTTTTCATGTAGTACCGCTAAAAACAGATAATACGTAATTAGACCAAAAAAGAACAGTGTATTATAGTTTTATCTACGTTTTTCTTTTTGCAACAGCCACCCCCGAAATTTTTTGATACTGATGTTCGTTCTCCCCCCAAATACAACCCACGATACGTCCCTAATATTAGCAGTACCCATATGTTTTTTTTAATGTCTAATCGCAGTTTACTATTCTTACCATAATATAAACCACAAAAAATGTAATTTCAAAAAAATTACCATTGCACTGTGCATTTCTTGCATTCTTGAATGGTTCTTCTGCTTTTCCTTATTTAATTGCTGTATAGTATTTTCCAAAGCTGCAACAAGAAAAAAAAATCAGTAATAAGATGGTCCTCAAAAAAGAAGAAATAAAACCATTTCGTCAAAAAAAAAACCCCATGAACAAAAATTAGGACAAACAAACAAATTTTATAGAATTTTAACTCTAACTCGTCTAAATCTGGTTTTGAATACAAACATACAAAAATAATTATTTAAAATCACTTATGCATGTATTTAAACTTAGGCGATAAAGAAAACTTAGGATGAGCCGCTACAATTTGCGCTCTTTTGTATAAAAATTTAACTTTTACAAAAATTGCACAAATTGTATGACATTTATTATAGAAGGTTTAAAACGTTTCTTACCTTCTATCCTTTTCTTGTGCTCCTGTTCCTTCAATCGGATTTCTACTCGTGTTGTCAAATCTTCCCCCTCACTGTCTTTGTCCTCGCGTTCTTTTTCAAATTCATCCAATCGGACTTTAAGCTTCTGGTTTTCCTAAATTTAGTCTTTTTACAAATTTTTGAAAATGAAACTATATTTTTTTGGCATTCAATCAGACTTTTTACATAATTCTTTCCTTTATCTTTTTTTACACAAACTAATCCTTGTATAAAAAAGTACGTAAATATTTCAATAATCTAAATTCAGTTAAAAATGATTGAGACTGAAAAAAATTTTTAGGTGAGCATATCTCGCCAACGGTTTGGTTGATTACTTGATTTATATAAAAAAATTATTAGTGTATTTAGATTAATGTTAGCTAAAAATGACACATTATCATGTATCATCCGAATCAATCGTATCGTTAGCGCAGATAATGCTCACCTGAAAATTTTTTTCAGTTTCAATCATTTTTGAACAGCCTTTGGTTCAATTACATTTTCAAAAATTTGTTTTAGCTTTTAATAAATTAATTTTAATCTACGAGGACGTGGTTTAAAACTTCATTATTTTTAAAATTATCAATAAACTATAGAAACTTTTGATTTTCACAGAGTATGTTACATACTAAAAAGCTTGGAACTCGTGGAAATGAAACTCTAAAAAAGAGATCCAAACATAATGGTATTACACAAAATAATTATAACTGTGTGCAACTGAGACATATTAAAATATAGTAATACTAGGAAATGATATATCACGAGCATAACAAAGACTTTTGGCTACTTAATAGAAACACTCTATAAAATTTAGAAGAATAATTAATAGACACCTGTTTTGTTTATACATTCTTCATTTAAAAAGTTAATAGTATAAATTAAATTAGTTGTTTCTTATAAAATTTTAATATTTAAACAATAAATTTAAATGTAATATCAGTACACCAATAATTATAACATTATGTAACTGAGACACTTTTCAAGATATAATAATATTGGACAATTATCTTTATCAAGATTATTACACAAAATAATTATGACTGTGTGCAACTGAGACACATTAAAATATAATAATACTTGACAAAAATATATCACAAGCATTACAAAGACTTTTGAATACATAATAGAAGCACGCTATAAAATTTAAATAATAATTATTAGATACCTGTTTTATTTATTCATTATGCATCTAAAAAAGTTAATAGTATAAATTAAAATAGTTGCTTTTTAAAAAATAACAATTAGTTAGTATGTTTAGTCTAATTTTAGCACATAATCTATTAATAAATATCACCAACGCTATTATACCGTGTATTTTTAAAATTTTTTATCAATAAATTATCTAAATTCTCTTAATTTAATATCATTGTTTTTTCAAAAAAATAGGAAGAAGAAATAATTATCTAAAAGGTAATATGTACTAACTATAATCATTCAGCATATTAACAGAATCCTTTTGCTTGGTTACTAAACATCACCTACTAATAAATAAATATGACGAAAAGTTTGCTGACGAGTCCCAGCTTTCCCTCATATTCATATTGCCTGTTCAAACAAGGGACGAAACAGGCATATAAAATAAAGTTTTTTCTAAAAGTAAAAAATTTGTCTATTATCAAAAGCATATAACATTATCAATTTAGTTTTTTATTTTATAAAAAATCATAATGTACTAAACTACACTAAAGGCATGAATACTCATCTATTTCATATAATTCTACTAACATATAATATGGTTTATAACTTAATAAACTCTCTTTTAATATAAATATATAACACTCTTAAATATATAACACTAATGACCCTGAGATTTTCAAAAATGTAAGTCTAGCTGTAAACTTTGGTAACTCAGATCATGCTGTAATAAATAGTGAAATTGATTTAAGCCTATACAAAGAAACTAAATCTCCTGAAAACATCCTTCTGGTACCGAACTTTAAGAATGCTGACTATAAATCAATAGCTTTGTTTCTTGCATCACAAAATTGGGACCAAAATTTCAAACATCTTAATACAGTCCAACAATACTGGGACTGTTTTATTGAAATCATTACCCAAAGTATAATTTTACATGTGCCATTGGTAAACAAGCACAAAAAATATGCCAAGAAAAAACGTTTTTATCCAAAAAATATTCACAAGCTTCAAAATAAAAAGAAAAAAATCTGGAAAAATCGACGTTTAGCAATACGTAACTGAACGAAGTACAGGAACAAGAATACGTTTAATTTAATGGTTTAAGTAAAAACAACCTGGTTACTGGAGGGTTTTCCAACCGTTATTTTCCACTGGTACCCACAAACTTTTTTGGTATAAGATGAATGGAATATATTTAATAAATAAAGTGAAAATATTTAATAATATACAGGTAAGGACGGCTCTTAAACCTGCCTCGGGAAAAGTGGAAACGTGTTGAGGGCAGGTAAAACTGCCTCGCCGGCAGCTATGACGCAGGGTGGAAGCAGGTAGGAAGCAAGTAAAATTGCCTCTAATGCAAGTAGGAAGCAGATTAAACTAGTTAGAAAGTCCTCGGTAGGAGGCAGGTCGAAAGCAAATAGTAGGCAGAAAAATTTGCAGAAAAAAACAGTTAGAATACAGGTAAAAACCTGGCTTCCCAATTAAGGCACTCCGTTCTTACCGGGTTACAATTCAAAGTAAAAATAAATATATTTAAATAAAATGGGTAATATTTTAAAGTTAAAATGGCTGTAATGAATTAAAATTTTAAAACATACCATTGTAACTAATCCAGCAGCAGATACGGCTAACGAAAAGCCCTACTTCTTGTTTCGCTACCCATCTGTTAGAAACTGTGAACATAGTCGGCCATATCGTGAAGAAGAAAACGCGCCGCATATTAATCTAAAACGAAAAACAGCCAAGGTCCCCCGTACTGTGCGATCACAGGAGACAGCAAGGACGACACGGTCATGACGGCGGTTACAACGACGAAATAAGGTTTGGCGCCGTGTTTGTCCATAAGAAACCCCAGCTGGAAGGCTTAATATTAATCCGCCCCAGGTTGCAGACTCTATCAAACTGGACTGAACGCTCTCACTCCAGTTGTACGTCCCACCATAGTCGTTAATTGCAGTTGTTGTGTTTAAGACAGCGTTCCCGCATTTCCTCGCGGTGGTGATATTCGCGATCCGGCTCCGCGGTTTTAACCATGCACGTTATCGCGAATCCCATGTTGCTCTGGAGCCAACCCAGCATTAGAAAATTCAAATGTAATATCAAAATCATAAGAACTCTAACCGAAGGAAACATTGGGTGCTTTCTTTTGGTCAAAACTTTATTCTTGTTCATGAAGACTTAAGATTTAAATAAATTAACAATAAGATATAAACAAATATGAGAATTTAAAATTTAGTGTGTTTACAAATATAACAATAAGTTAAAAATAAATAAACAATTAACAATTTACAATAAGTTATAAGCTAAATATGGGAATTAAAATTTAGTGTGTTTACAAATATTTAAACAATTTTAATGAAGTGCTTTATTCATTCAGCTACATGTGTTTTAAAGCGCTATTATTGACATATTAATAGTTTAGTGTAAACATAAGCCCACGCATGCACTCTTTTTTGATATCAAATTCACCTCTATAAAGAAAATATATAAGATAATAAATCGAAGTTTTTAGTTTTAGTCATATATAAAACAATTACAATTAATTTTATAAAACATCTATTTAAGTAAATATTAAAAAAAAATTTGCAGTTTATTTATTCATGTAGTAGTTAGCCTGTTAGGTTTCATAGTATGTATTCTTCCGTATCCATTTATCTTTTATTTAGTTCATTTTAAAAACATGAAAAATTGATTGAAGTTAAATAATATAACAATGCACCGCATTTGTTTGTACTTTATATATAAATAAAACTAAACTTTACAAAACTAAACTTAATCTTGACAACTTTATGCTAAACTCAAAATTTTATTACAACTTTGAACAAAAAGCCAGTTTTTTTGTTATCTTCATATTACCACTGTATGTGGTAAGCAAAACTTATTTTAATTTTAAAATAATGCACTTGACTTTAAAACTGTTTTAAAAATTAAGCAGGAAAAAGGGCAATTTCTTCCTGGGCGTGTGTTAAGACAGAAAAGATGTGGACTAGTCTGAGATGGACATTATTTGGAAGATAATGTCCATCCCAGACTAGTCGCATTTGGTTTGAGTTTCCACCATAATAGTAGTGAGTTGTTTATATTCTGTAAGTTTGCTTGCTGACTTATCAATTACTACTTTTTTATTTTTAATAAATCTAATTGTTGAATTTAGAACCAAGTAAAAAATATTAGTACTTTGTTAAAAAACAAACAAGTATTTATTGAAAAATCAAACAAGAATCTTGTTTCAACAAATAAAAGTGATAAAAGTAAATTAAATAACAACATCTAGTCGGCAAGATTGGGACACTAACAAAGATTCTATTCAAGCTCAGTCTGCTATGTGCTGTTACACAGATGGCTCAAAAGCAGAACAACATACTGGGGCAGGAGTGCATTTCACATTTGCCATGGAAGAAGATTTCTTTATTCCATTAGGCAAAAACCCAATAGTATTCCAGGCTGAAATATATGCGATCTTGGCCTGTGTTACGAATGCTGTGGTGCAAGCTGCACAAAACAAAGAAATTTATATTTTCTCTGACAGTCCGGCTTTACTCAAGGCGCTTCTATCTCCTCAGATATCATCTGGGCTAATTATGAGGTGTTATGAGATGATTACCAGTTCGGCTAGAGAAAATGATGCAAAGCTTTTGTGGGTACCTAGACACAGGGGCCATGAAGGAAATGAGCAGGCTGACAAGCTCGCTAAAGAAGGTGCAAACCTTAACCTTATGGGCCCACGTTTACATGTGGGAACATCAATTGGGGTTGCAAAATCATCCATTAAAAATGAATTATGGCTCAGCATGTTAGATACTGGAGAAATCTTGACGCATACCGACATATTAAAAACTATGTCATTGAGCCAAAGATTTTCAGAGCTAGGCAATTGCTTGGTCTCTAAAGAAAGGAGTTACGCCTCATAATCCCCTCAAAGCTCATTTAAGAAAGATTGGAGTAGCCAATGATAAGCTCTGCAAACTCTGTCAAGAGGAAGAAAACACCGCTACTCACTTTCTTGAACAGTGCTATGCGCTGTCAGCAATAAGGTTTATTTCATATACTATTTATTTCATATACAGCAATAAAGTTTTTTTATTTTTATTTCATATACTAATCGTTTATTACGTGTTGTTCGTTTGTTACTCGAAATCGTTTACTCAATACGACGCTCTTATGAATATGGAACAACAACATGGATCGCTAAGTTCTCCAGTGGCGCAGCAAACCCCGCCGGTGCCGAGGGTCATGCACCTCACCAGCAACATGACAATCGGTGTGGATGGACGTTCACGGTCGGCGCCTCCTACCAGCCCCGAGGTTCCCGTTTCCAGCGGAGCTCCGCACAGCCAGCCAGATAACATCGCGCAACACACAGCTGATGACAATTCCGGAGACGAAACACGCGGCGAGAAAAGAAAGAGAACTCCGGAAAATAATTTATCTACGGTAGAAATAATTATTTTATTTTGAGTTTTTTATAATATTTATAGCTATTCAATTTTACATTTATATATTAACTAATTATCATTCAAAATATTCTGCTAATAGTACTTTAACTTTATGTAACCTTTTAAGTGAAGTGATGGATTCTATTGAAAAGCTCCGACTATCATGAAGCTTAAAAGGCATCAAAAAATGTGTCTAGAATTAGGAGCGAAACATATTTTTTGATATTCCAAAATTTATCTTATTTCAAGCTTTTAAAATTCAAAACATTGTTGTAGTGTAACTTAAAATTTGTGATTTATTTTAGCGTTTTCATAGATTACATCAGAAATTACGGTAATAGTTTTTATTTATGCGTGTTTAGTAAATTCGTATTTTTGTTTAGCTATTAATATCTTTTCCCTCTCCCTACAAAACTCTGCGGTTTTTTGTTTTCACTTTTCCTTTTGTTTTCTATTAAAATTCTGTGGGTCTACTAGGGAGCCGTGGCGTTTGTCCGCTCCAAGTAGCTCACTGCGTTTT